>LOEQ01012434.1:9181-21917 GCA_001685075.1 Bramus lutescens
GGGGAGGGAAATGGGAGGAGGGGAGGAGGTGGAAATTTTTAATATAAAAAGAAAATAATAAAAAAGACTAATGACACTTAAAAAATGTTTGGCCTCAAATATAACATTTCTCTATAGTCTTCTTTTAATTATTTTACTGAACATGTAACATCCATTAGAATTACACAAATGTGTGATTAACTGCCAAATTTCCCTCCTGACTCAAATTTACCACTCAAAATATAAACACAGTTGGTCCATCTAGTAGGATGATAAAGAGAAGTACACCTAAGGCTCTACTATTGTCAAGACCAGCCTTCAGAGGTCTGTCATGGTATTGACCATTTTGCTACAATCTGCCCTAAATTTACAACATCAGAGACATTCCTCTGATTCAGGAAGGGAAAAAATAAAATTGCCAATAAATAAATAAATAAATACCATTGAAAAAGATAACATTTATTTTACAAACAAAATTCAATCCATTTCAAAGGGTACTAAAAATTATCTGAAAGAATTCATATAATTGAATTTGACAATCAAAATCCGTTAAAAAGTTATGATATGATAGAAGATAAGAGTATCTCTCCAGGAAGGCAATCTGCATGCTATCCAAATAAAGTCCAAGGATGAGATGCTATCTTTAAAGAAAAAAATATCATAACTTGGAATTACATGTGCAGAATGAGGACCAGAGGCTAGGTCTATCAATGAGATCACTAGAAGTATATTCAGGCCAAGAGATTCAGGCTTTACAAAAGACAGTAGTAAAAATATTTGAAATGATTGATGAAGTTATCAGAGCTGATGAGCAGGGAGGGAAGGTACAAGGAAAGAATTTAACATTGCCTGTACCTGTCAGAATCAGAGATGACTTACCAAGGATTTTAGCTGCCTAACCTGTAATTATCTCTGACAAATGTAGGAGATGTGGCAAAGGCCGACACTGGATGAATGAAGGTAGATCAACAAAAGACAGTCCCAGGGAATTAACAGCTGAAGTTGAGAAAGAATTAACTTTGCTTGAAGAGAAATTACAGGAGGCATGTGTGGATCAGGTAAATCCAAATCTTAATTGCATTCTAATCATATTGCCTTCCAGAATTTCACCTACAGAAATTTTAATACAGAGGGAAGATATTGTCTTAGAATGGATCTTTTTACCACATAAGACAAGTAAAAAAATTACAAACTTATGTGGAAAAGGTTTCTGAATTAATTAAAAGAAAAATTGAGACTTCATCAATTGGCAGGAATAGACACATCAGAGATTATAAAGCCTTTCCTACTGATGAAATTTTAAAAATTACAGGAAGACAATAAACACTGGCAAAGAGCTTGTGCTAATATTTTAGGAGAAATTAAGGGTTATTATTCCAAAAGCAATAGAATTAACCTTATAAAGAGAACTGCTTGGATTCTTCCCCACATTGTACATGATACACCAATAACTGGAGCCTGCACATTCTATAATGATGCAAATGAATCAGGAAAGGAAGGTTACAAATTAGAAGATTTAAGTAAGGTGGAACAATGCCCTTATGATTCTATTCAAAAGTCAGAATTATATGCTATTTTCATGGTACTAAGAGATTTTAAAGAATCTCTCAATATAGTTAATGATTCACAATATGCAAAAACGAGTTGCTTTGCATATTGAAACTACTGAATTTATACCAGATGATACAGAATTGACTTCATTATTCACTCAAGTTTAATATATAATCAAGAATTGACTTTGTCTCACATGTGGGTCTATCAGGTCCTCTAGCACAAATTAATGCAGAAATTGATCAATTATTGATTGGAAATGTGCTGAAGGTCTTAGAATTTCATAAAAAAATTAATCATGTAAATAGCAAATGCTTAAAGAAAGAGTTTTTTATTACATGGCAACAAGCTAAGGAGAGTATAAAGAGATGTCCATCTTGCTCTTTCTATATCCAAACACTGCTACCTGCAGGGAGCAACCCAAAGGGTACTCAAAGGAATTAAATATGATAGATGGATGTGTTCCACTTTGCAGAATTTGGAAAATTAAAATACATACACTAACCATTGACAACTATTAAGGTTTAAAATAGGCAACCGATTTGAGCTCAGAAAAGGCTGATTCAGTAATCCTGTATTTATTAGAAGTTATGGTCATCATGGTTATACCTGCACAAAGTCAGATAATTATTCAGTATATGTCTCTAAAAATGTAACAGTTTTTTTGCTTATTATAATATAAAGTATATTCTAAGTATACTAAACAATCCTACAGGTCATGCAGTTATAGAAAGATGAAATCAAATTATAAAGGATGTGTTAAACAGATAGAAAGGGATGGAAAATACCTCCAGAAATAGAGTGCATAATGCTTTATTAACCTTGAATTTTTCTTAATGCTCATGAGAAAGGAACAACAGCAGCAGAGAGACATTGGATAATATAAAAATCTTCTGAATTAAATCGGCCAGTGTATTTCAAGTATGTGTTGACCTCAGAATAGAAACCAGGAGATGTGATACATTGGCGAAGGGGTTTTGCTCTTGTTTCCACAGGAGAAGAAAGGCTATGGATACCATCAAAAGATTCAGTTCAGAAAGAGAAATGACAGCTTATTCACAGAAGTATCAATCATGCAGGTGGTAAGGTAACCTCATAAGTTTTGGGGCAGGGTTCTGTCCTTGTCTTTTTATGAATATACCCATCTTCAAAAATTGAGAAACCTTGGACATCTAGATGCCTAAAGAAGAAAAGATAATTGTCCAGAAAAAAAGAATCACCAAGGAAAGAGAAATCTGACTTATGATGACATATCATCTGCAGGGAAAAATTTCATTACCAAATTTATATATATATATAGCATTGTAACTGTACAATAGATATCTTTATCTAAATCCAATCATGATGTTAAAAGAAAAATTCATAGTTTCTCTCCCATATCAGGAGCCATCTTATATGGGGCAGAAAGAAGAAAGAATTTAGGAAAGATTTTATTTTTCCCCACAAATATTTTTGTCTCTATCACACCTTTTATTGAATATATGTCTATATGAATAATGTTTAAGTTTTCTACAATGAACAATAAATTTTCCTGCAGTAATCTTTGAAGCTTCCAGGAAGACAATGGGGCTGCACAACAATGATTCTACCTGGTTGATATGATGTCATAATGCTGATAGCACTACTTTAAGATCAGTTTTGGCTACCAGTTGCTCAAGATGATTCCAACTTGGTTAGCTGAAATGGTACACCTACTTACTATGCTCTGGCCAGAACTAATAAGAACTTCAGAAAAACCCTATCGACTACTCAGAGACTATCTACAATTATGCCAGAGAGTAATCTTGAAACTTAACCATCATTTTAGATTTACAGGATCACATAGAAATAAAAATGCCTCCATGACAACTGGAAGTAATTCTAGAAGAAGACATTCCCTCTCCCAACAAAGTATGTCCTCAGGGTAAGGACATCAATTAGGGGTTGATTAAAACTGATATAGGGTTGAGGGTTGGGGTGAAAATTATGTAGGCTCAGGGATATCTTTTGGAAAAAAGGGGAATTGTATGGGATAATAGGTAGAAAATAGGTTACTCACACTAATAATAATAGTGATTAATAGAGTAAATACTTATGGACTATTTATAAACAATTTACACTGGTATACATTCTTGTATATTGATAAATATTCAAATTAAATTAGTTATATTGATGAATATGTGCCTATTTTGCTTAAAATATTTGTATGCCTATGCAAAGTTATTTTGTCATACTGCATGCATTCATTCATGTTTCTACCTCTTTTTAAGACATTTTGTATATTGATACAATTTTAGGATATATTTATCATATTTCACTATACAGTTCTACCTCTGATCAAGATACATATACATTTTTTACAATTTGAGGTCATTGTACTCATTTGCTGCACAGTTGTTTAAAGATTGTCTAATATTCCAATATGAAGTCTTAGACTTTAAGCTATATAGGTATTAAGAATTATAGGTCAATAGTTACCCATGTTTTTCATACTCATAGTTAAACTAATCAGGTTCTTTAAATACATAGAGATTATATTCTTCATAAATAGGTAATCTTGAAACACTTCAAAGAATGGTAGGATATGGCATTTAAATACTTTAAGGCTTTGTTGACATGTTGATACGAGACATGATTGCTCTTGGCAGCACTGATCTGTTCTTGAAAGAATGTTGGGCCCCAAAGACAGTCCTCTGGAAGCTTGTTTTCTTCTTGGAAAACCTTGCCTGTGGGTAAGGAATTCCCCATGCCTCGAACACTGACAAAATGTATGGTGTCCGGACTGTACAAGCAGAATACAAGAAAAAAGACTGCCAAACCTTGCCAAAAGAGGATAATACAGTTTTGAAATATTTCCTGCCTCTGAAAATAGTCTGTCAGTTACTCTAGACCTTAGCCAAAGTTGGCTACTCCAACGTTGCAAATGAGACTTTGGGTGACTGCACAGGTAGCCAGTTGTCACTGTCATTTATTGCACATTTTGGAAGTTGCTTGATTGCACTTCCTGTTTACTCAAGTAATAGTATTTCCTTTATCGGGTCTTCAATGGGGCTGAAGACTATATACTTGTAGTTATGTTCTTTTGTGACTTAGCCAAGCCATTTCAAATACAAGACTTAGACTCCTTAGGATAGGATAATTATTGTAATGTTTGGCATATGTTTCTTGCTTAATATTGTTTATGCTGGTTGTAACTCTAGTTTTTATACTTGATACTTGTTCTTATTTTATGCAGTTTTGTATTAGGCTCAGAACTCTCTTATTTAGACAAAAGAGGGAAGGTATTGAAGGAACTTCTTCAGCCAATAGCCTTTAAAATACTGGCACACTCTGGGCATGGCCACATGTATTATATAAACAAATGAAGAAACATGTACAACCTCTTGGGTGCTAGATTCAGTTCCTGTTCCCCACTAGTGCATAAGACTGTGATCTGTGAGTCTATACCTAAATAAAGAACCCTTTATTATACTCCATTCTGAGCTAGTGTGGAATTACTTTATTGTAATCATATAAAAGCCTTGACCTGGAGGCTTTACATATTGCCACTCAAATAACCTCTGTCTTAAATGAGTTATACTTAATTCCTTGTATTCTTAATATCCCCAAATTACTTTCACTCATAGAACTTAAGAACTCATGCTGTCAGAGGATATTTGCAGGGACTCTAATCCCATTGATGAGAACAGAAAGCAGAAACTGATAAAATGGGGCAGGTACCCCAAAGCAACAATTCTAAGGATGCCCTTTTTGGAAGCCAGGAATGCTAGAAGACATTTCTGGTTCCTGTTTTCTTGTTGTTTGTCCATCTAATTGAGTACCTCTACCTAGAGTCTATATGTAAGGATGTGAATAAGAGAAGGTACCTGGATACCTTACAGTTTAACTAACTGAACTGCTGAGTTCCTCCCCTTTTCCATGCCTCATTCCAGTTTCTATATAGATTTTCAAAGTTTATTGGTGTTAGTCATTACTCGCCATTACTCCTATTCTATGTCTGCCTTCCCATGCCATCATATTTAACCTTCTTTGCCTCAGTTCCCTCTTCTGTCTTTCATACCATCTGCATTTTATGTCCTTTCCCTTGAAATTCCATACCATGACACTTAGTAGTTTCATGACTTATATGAGTACTCCAATTTAAACACATGTATGTATAATTTTAAAGCTAGTTGCTTTCATTAAATGTAACCATAAATATTGTCTTTCTGAGTCTTTGTTACCCTCCATTTAGACTATTTCTTATCAGCTCCATTCATTTATCTGCAAATTTCATAATTTTTTGTATCTGAATAAAATTCCACAGTTTATATATACCACATATTTAACATCAATTTATGAGTTGGTGGACATCTAGGCTGATCCCATTTTCTAAGTTTTATGAATACAATTTATACAAACATAGATGTGATGTACAAGTGCCTCTATAATAGGATATAAATTATATAAATTCTTGTGGAGAGATTTGGAGGAGTATAGAATAGATGTGTTTCTAGTTTTCTGAGGAACTCCCACAGTGAAGCATTCAAATTCTAGGCGCTTGGGGCTACAGGAGGGGAAGATGCTTTATGAGACACATGAATATCTCAGTGCAGAGATGCTCATAAGGCAAGGGCTCAGGCTCTCCATTCTAATCTTAATATCAATCGGTTCTCACAAAGACTGTATTTCACAATATCAGTCGGTTCTCACAGAGACTGTATTTCACATTCATTTTTAAAGAGGTCATTTTTCCACGATGCTTGTAGTTTCCCATGTGTAAATAGCACACATTATGAACATTATTGTTACATCATTGCAAATTGTAAAATTTATAATGAATCCAATTTGCTGCCAATAAATAATTAGGTAAATATAAAACATTGTTAGAACATGATGATGTGATATGGAAATGTGAAAAATATGAAAAATCTATAATATTGTACAAATATCTCCAATATAGAAACTGAAAAATCAAGAAACAGAAGAAAACATACACTATTTTAGCTGTATTTCTTTTCAAAGACTTGAAGAGTGCTGTTGATAGAGCTTAGGGGTAGAGTGTTTGCCAAAGGCCCCGAGTGAAAATAAAATGAGATGTGCATATATATATATATTTGTATTCACATGTATTTATATAAAAATATGATAAAAAAATAAGTGATAACCTTAAAAGTAAAAATGATATTTTGGAGGATAAGAGAAAGAGATGAGTTTAAGCAAAGTACTAATATTCAGCCAGTGTACACTAAATGAATTGTTGATTACATCCTAAAATATTGCCAAATACCTTATGTTTATCTATTTTCTTTCTCTATCCCTCCCTTTCACCCTCTCTCCCTCCCTCCCTCCTTCTTTCTCTCTCTCTCTCTCTNGTGTGTGTGTGTGTGTGTGTGTGTGTGTGTGTGTGCGTAGACAGAGGGAAACTTGCAGGAGTTGGTTCTTTCCTTTCACCATACGTATCAAATTCAAGTTTTCAGGCTTGGTGATAAATACCTTTACCTGCTAATTTCACTTCATTGCTCACCAAAATAATTATTAAATGCTTTCTACACTGCTCACCCCCTAAATTAAATGCTTTCATAGCCTTCTTACCTGAAAAAATATTCTTAAGGAATAAAATGTTAAAATATATTTGCAAGTATAAAAGTGTGCAGGCTAAAAGACAGGAATCAGGAATATTATAGAGGAGCAGTATAGTGCTTTAGACTGTAACATCAGTCACACAACTGTAAACAGGAATCAGAAAAGAAGGGTTAATATAAAGAGCCTCCTCTGAGTTGCAGATCAGAGAAAGTCTGAGGTAGGATAAGGAAGAGCCCAGTGACAGGGCTAATCTTTAGAGGAGCTGCTGTTAGAAGACTCTGCTCTTAGTGTTTACACATTGCTCATTGATAGGAAGCAGTGTAGGGAGTGTGGTCCCAGCTTGAGTGATGCTGGATCTAGAAGGAGCAGCAGTTAGAGGCTGACAACTGTATACACTCCTTAGAACAGGATCTCACTTGAAATGGGTCCCAAACACCAATTTTTTTCATGACCATCACAGCACATATCCATTTATATTTCCATGTTGACACTAGAATTCATAGGTTTATTCTTCTCATGGCAAACTTAAACAAACAAAAATACAGAAGTGAAACAATAACAACCATCACTGTATGCTTCATCTCACAGTGTCTTTTCCTATTCACCAATTGCTTCTGGTATATAGGCTCATTTCCACCTTAATGAGATCAATAAATTTCAAAATAAACCTAATTATCAGTCTCATAAATCGCAAAATAAACCTAATTATCAGTCTGGCAACCAGGAAGTGAGGTGGGAAATCTGAAATAACATCAGTTTATCCATAGGACAGGAAACTACTCCAGTGTCTTCCTATGTAAGGGCAATTTTGGCTCTCACAGAGTGGTAAACAAGTTGTACTTGCCTACCACTTTCCAGGTTCTATAGGCTTAGCAACATCAGGCTGTTCAACAGTAGCCATGTATGTTTCAGTTCTTTTAAGGTCCTAAGCTTTTCTTGCCAGGACTCTGAACTTAGAACAAGGAATTTATTTTTGCCTAAGAATTTTGTCTTCAGATTCTGTATGCACTAGTGTTTTCTCCTTAACTGAGTCAGTTAGTACACAGCAGAATATAATAGCCTCCTTGTAAGCTATTAAGGAAGATCTTTAACTACAGCAATCAGCACTTAACTGAGTATTAACTGCCTTCCACTAACTGCTAATACAAATGTGTGAAAAACAGCCATTGCCACCATCTGTGTTTACTACTCCCACAAGTATTTTAAATCTCTGAATAATTATATTGGCAAAAGAATTTCCTCATAATGGGAATTTTTCTAAATCACTAAAAATGAATGTTTATCATCTAGACAATAAACACATGTCCATCTGGGCAGAGATTGCTCCAGCATCAAAATATTTCCATACAACCTGCTTTCTGAGACCTCATCAGATGAAATTATTATTATTACTAATGCCATATCTTAATTCTGATATTCTCAAGTGTATATATATATATATATAATGTTAAGATTCAAAGTATAAGATATTTATTAAAATAAATGTTTAAAGTAGAAAGTAGAAATATAGCAAAAGAAATCAGAGCTTTTAAACAATGATACTGGTTCGGAACATGTGGAAAGGAAAGGAATAAAGAATTCAATAAGAAGAGCCTCTAGCTACAGGCCAATATCCATTACCCCAAACTGAACATTCAAGGAGTTCCTTGGAGAGCCGAAATGAACCAATCACATTATTCAATGACCCAGCGAATTAATTAACTAAAAGCAGTCATGGAGACCACGTTCTCATCATGAATGATGTGATGGATTCCAGACACATATGATCCAGAAAAATGCCAGTCAACTACATATCGTCCTACTTCATAATCCAGAAACATGGTTAAGAAGGTGATTTTGCTAGCCTCTCTTTTCTATAGCTAAGCTCTACTTCAGATTTTCTACCTTAATGGGATTTACTAAATTATTTTACAAACATCCACGTGCATTTTAGAGTAATCATATAAGTCCTTCAGGATTTTGCAAAATAGCTAAGACAGGGGTCAAGATCTAGTAAGAAATAAGTGAAACAAGCAATGTGCTTTAGGTACAAAATTTAATTAGATACCTGTTCTCAAGTTTATAGAAGTGCTCAATATCCGGGAGTTAAGTCAACAAAATAACTGATTACACATGCCTAGAACACAGACCTGCACAAAAGAAGTCTGAAACACCTCTGCTATTCTGATGGGTGTATTTGGTACAGAATGCAAGATTACAGTAAATAAATGGCAAAGAAATGAATTGTGGAAATACATGATGGACTTATAAATTGATTTATTTATAAGTTATTTGTTTTATTAACTAATTAAACACCATCTATCATTACTTCTCTTAATTTGAGATCAAAGATAAGCAAACAAAAACTTTGCATGGTGGAGAAAGGGTAAATAAGGAGATTCCCAGAACTCTTCATTAATGACTTGAATACCTGAAATAGTTTCTGTTAGAGAAGACTGCAGTCCTCATACATCCTGGGGCTACATTGGGGACCTTAGGTATCCAGATTATTGCATTCCCCAAAGAGGAACTTTAGTCTATGTTTATTCAACCCTCAGGCTCCTGCTCCATACTGCCATCATAAAATCTGTTCGTCTACGGTCTTGTGAAGGGACCAAGAAAATAAGAACTTAGTATGTATAGCCTTGAAACCCAACTGCATTGCCCTGTTATATGGCCCTTGACCCTGACAGTCTGCTCTGAGAGATGAATCATTCTAATACTTACGTAAGTAGATGGGCAAGTTGTATTTGCCAGCCTTAGTGAAGCCCACAAATAGATAAGGCAGCACACAATAATTAACCTCACAAACCCAACTCAGCCATTCATAATAGCAAGAAACTTTCAAGTAGCACAGCATGAAAAGATAGACACCCACAGATTCTCAAGGCATCTGTGTGCCACCTTGGACACTAATGGGTATTATTCCCAGGTCTTTAGTTACCCATGTCCCTGTGCAAGCTTCAGAATATTGGCAGATATTCTACCCCACTAATGGTCACAGTGCAAAATATAGATCTCAACCTAAAGAAATGGTCCTGTCCCAGCACTGTCCACATAATCAAATCACCACTTTTTTATCTGCTAACCTAAATAGAAGTAATCTATGTGTGTGCATCAGAAAGTCAAAGTCCTAAGAACCCAGAAAAAATGGAGCAGTATGGACCTCAACATTTGATGACAAATATGCTAATCCCAGTGCTGCTAATGAGTTTAACTCATCTAAAATAATGACACACAGACGTTAAAGAATCCCATAAAGGAAAAACTGGTTTTCTCCAATGGAGTCTCACTGGATGCATTAACCAGACTTAAGGTTAGGCCCCATGTCCAGCAGTAGATGGCCCACAAGCATAAACTCAATAATAGTATTTTTAGACATTTGTCTCATATTACTGTTTTTGGGAATTTTCTCTTATTTGTCTTTTGCATGTATATTATGTTTTCCAATTTTGTGTTTTTATGTACTTTTTTGCAAGCATGTCTTCTGTTTTTTCTTATTTTTTATAAAAATATGGTTTGTTTGGGATTTTGCTTGCCTTTTTGCTTCATAAATGTAGAAAGAAAGGATGTGGAGTTGGGTGAATAAAATGTATGGAGAACTGAGGGAGAAGAAACCATGATCATAATGTAGTGTATGATTTTTTCAATTAAAAAAGTCACACAAGTGAGTAGGAGCAAAGCAGTAGATAAGCTCCTACAGCAAGTCTTCCACCCGCATTTTCTCACCAACTCCAACATGCATCACAACATTCTCTGCTATCACCAAGAAAATTAGATAAGGAACAAGGCCTCCCTTCAGCACAATAAAATGGGGAAAAAGCACTGAAGTTGGAGGGAAATAATTAATCATGTCATCCTTTCCCCAACTATAAATAATCCAGGAGCTAGAGAGATGCCTCCATTTAAGATGGAAAGGAAATTAAATCCAGAGCTTACATTTGAAATCCTGTACCAGGTCTGGAACAGTGAAACCCAATAGTAAGAATGGTTCTACTGTTCTGGTCTTAGTGTGGCATGTCCCCCGAAGACTAGTATGTCTGAATACTTATTCTCCTTGATGGCATTCATTTTTGGAAAATGTAGGAATAAACCACCTAGAGTGGGCTTTTGAACACTATTTCCACATCCAGTTCTTATCTAGTCCTCAAGTTCCTGGTCAGTGATGATGTGACAGTCAAATGCTTTTGCCAATATAGATGAAGCAAATTTTATAACCCTGTCTTCAGGAAGTAAGGCTTAGGTATCAAACTTCTAGGCTTACTTCCAGTGGCTTACTTTCTCCAGCAAAACTCTAACTCCTGGAGGTTCTACAAGCATCTAAATCAGTGTCACCATTTGGGGATCAAGTGTTCAAACACACAATCCCATGGAAGATATTTCACATTCAAACCACAGGAAATACTTGCACCAAAGTCTCAATAAAAACCCCAAGGAAGCCAGGAAATGTGCAGTAGGTTCAGAATCCTTGTCTTGAACTATTAGTAACTTGTGTCAGATCATGTAGAAATGAAACTTAAGTTTCAGTGGTGATGCCATAATGTTGGAAATACCAGTAATGTATGATGTCAAAGCAAAAGGCATTAAATAGAAATAACTGATGAGGCCATGCATCCTGAGAAATAAAAGGACATAGAGGCATGGCTGCACAAACCCAGAGTCCTGATAATGACATTATGTGTGCCAAATATTAGCTATGGAGTTGCAGGGTTGAGTATTTTATCTTGGAGTTTGGTTTTCCTTTTGTCGGATCTTTCCTTGCTATTTTTCTAGTCCTTCTTTGTGGAATAGGAATGTTACTCTGTGAATTTGTACATTACAAATATGTAATTCGTATTTTTATTTTAATGTAAGCTCACAGACAAGAAATTTATTTAAACCTCTGTGAAGATTTTGGATTTTTGAATTTTTGACATATTTGGTCTATCAGAGAACATGGAAACTCTTGAAGGTATATTAGATATTCTTTGCATTATGAGATAATCATAGCATATAGATCCAGAAGCAAATGATTTCTATCTGTTTCTATATATGAGTTTTATTTACTTATAAAGAATGAGATTATGCCATTTGCAAGAAAATATATATAACTAAAGATAATCACATATGTGAAATAGCTATACATTTTTCTCTCCTTCCCTCCCCACCACTCCCCTCCCCTTCAAGCCTCACCCAAGGTCCCCATACTAGCAAGTTACTCAGCAGATCTTGTCTTTTTCTACTTCCGATGTAGATTGGATATATGCATGTCTCTCTTAGGGTCCTCATTGTTGTCTGCATTCTCTGGTATTGTGATTTGTGGGCTGGTTTTCTTTGCTTTATGTTTAAAAACTGCCTATGAGTGAGTACATGTGATAATTATCTTTCTGTGTCTGGGTTACCTCACTCAAAATAATGTTTTCTAGCTCCTCCCATTACTTGCAAAATTCAAGATGTCACTCTTTTTTCTGCTTTGTAGTACTCCATTGTGTAAATGTACCACATATTCCTTATCAATTCTTTGGTCGAGGGGCATTTAGGTTGTTTTTAGGTTCTGGCTATGATAAACAATGCTCTATGAACATAGTTAAGCACACGTCTTTGTGGCACGATTGAGCATCCTTTGGATATATACCCAAGAGTGTTATTACTGGGTCTTGAGGAAGGTTGTTTCCTAATTTTCTGAGAAATCGTCACACTGACA
>LOEQ01012435.1:15073-25793 GCA_001685075.1 Bramus lutescens
GACCTTTGGAAGATCAGGCAATGCTCTTAACCACTGAGCCATCTCTCCAGCCCCGAGTATCCAGTTTCAGTGAGAGACCACACAGAGAGTAACTGAAGAATACAGCTGACAGGATGCATGCATACCCTCCCAGACAGCACATGTATAGACCCACACAGACGTGTACACACATTAATACCATGCAAAGTGAATCATTCTATTAATATTTCTTCAAATGTTCAACCATGAGAAGTATTTGTAGAAGTTGATGGACGGTGTCCTGCCCCTATGTCTGTCTGTGATGAAGGTTGTGTTTGTGGCTGAAGTGTACCTCAGGTGTCCCTTGTGGTGTCGGGCTCTCTAGCCCAGCTGCTCATATTCCCATTTGTTTATGCATTAGTGGCTTACTAGAAAGTCTTGTAGTACACTGAAATAATTCCTTCATGTTGCATGTACAGTAGGTGTGGCAGGTCCATTTGACCTGTAGCTTTTTATCAGTTCTTTTTAATAGTCCTCATTAATTCCCACTTTATTGACTAAATAGCCTGACATGTGATGTACCCTCCTGGGCAGAATGGTTTTTAGATGTAGTGTAATAAGGTTAGCCAGTCTGTCTCAGAAGAGACCCAAATTCTGGCTGACAGCTCAGGAAAATGAAAAGCTCTGATGGCTTTTGTGATCCAGAGGGAGTGTCTGTGGGTTAGAGCCCGTCTTTCTGTACCACTGAGAAGTCAGGACAGAGTAGCCCTACGTGTGTGTGGGGGGGGGGCATGTGAGCTTCCTTCATGGATGAAGTAAGTTGCTTCACTTTATTATTAGGTTGAGGGAAGAATTCTTTTATTTTCTTTTTAATCCCTTAAGCCTTTTGTTGGAAAACTGGTTAAGTGCATGTGGATCAGCTGGCATGTTTCAGCCGCCAGCCCCATGTCTTAGAGGGGCAGAAAGAATTCTAGGTCTCTTCCTGGTTTCTATAGTCTCCAGTTCTGCTATGAAATCGCTAACACTGAGCTGTCTGGTGTTGCAACACTGCTCTCAGAATGTCTGTCAGGCTTGACCTCCTGTTGTTGCCTAGGCTAGACACCTTTCCTCATCTGTTTTTAAGTAGAGACTGCATATTAGAGTGTGTTTGCCAGTGTAGGAGAGTGGATCTCTCTCCAAGCTGTGGTAGATCAGATATCAGGTTTCTGGAGTGTTCTTCCTTGTTGCTAACCAGGAAGAGCAGCTGAGAGGTAAGGTGTAAGGACAGTTTATGTGGGAGTGGGAGACAGTGAAGACTCCTGAGAACAATCCTATTTTGCTTCATCTCCTACTGTTGCATTGGTTAACAGTCTGTGGGAAGTAAGAACACTCTGGACTTGGGTTTCCACTTATGCACATTTAGATGTTAAGCCTGCTTCAAATGGATTTCTATTTTGTGCTACTGAAGACAAGCAAGAAAAAATGTAAGATATTGATTCAGATACCTGAAAATTCAGAGACAAGGGAGGTGGCCCAGGCTAATGATCCCAGCATTCAGGAGACTGAGGCAGGGGGAGCGAGGTGTTTAAATTCTGTCTCAGACACACAAAAAAGAGCAGCTAGACATAGAACATCTGCATCCCATTCTCCCCAGAGTTTTTCCTTAGAACAATATTCTGAAGAGATTAGTCTACTGACTCATTATTTAAAAGTTCTGGTCTGTGGCTTTGTAGTCTTCCATTTGGAGTACCACTTTGCAGAAGTAGAACTTTTATTAAATGTTGTTGTACTTAATTTTTTTTTCCTTCCTCTACTCAATACAAGATTAGCTTGTTGTAGACAGAAGGCTTTTCTCTGTCTTGCCTGGCCCCACTGGACCGGTTTCTCTCCACCCCTGGGTCCCGCCCGCTAGTTCCTGTAGCCGTTTATGAAATAACCACCCAGAGAGGCTTATTATCAGTTATTTGGCCAATGTCTTAGGCTTCTTACTGGGTAGCTCTAACTATTAAGTTAACCCAGTTCTGCTAATCTGTCTAATGCCACGGAGTTGTAGCCTACCCGTGTGGCATGTTACTCTTTTGGGTACTACACAGCATCTTCTCGACTCTATCTATGCTCTCTCTGCATCTTTGTTTGGACTTCCATCTGGCTTTCCTCTGCTAAGCCATTGGCTGAAACAGATTTATTCATCAACCAATAAAAGCAACACATATACAGAAGCACCTCCTGCATCAGTTTGTTTCCCTAAATACTTGGAAGACTTTTTCATTGTTAGGAAACCATGAATGATTTTTCCCTTCCCATAGCTTTCTTGTTCCTTTTGTAGGGCTTTGTTTTGTGTTTGGGGATAGAGTCCCATGCAGCTTATTCTGTCCTGAGCACCCTGTCTGAGCAGCGATGACTTTGGACTCTTGGCTCCCTTCCCTTTACCTCCTAAGTGCAAGGATCTACAGGTGTGTGCACCGTACTTGTGTTTTGAACGCTCACTCTGTGTAGATTATTTTCTAAAAACTTGTGTCTGGTGAGATTCAGTACCAAAGTATCCCGCCAATATTAAGTCATTTTTCAAGTTAATATTTCTGGTAAGCACTTAGTGTTGACATCTTTAGTCATTTGATGTTAAGATCTATTAAGTTCACAGTAGCACAGTAATAACAGCTTAGGCTGCATACTGAGTTATTGTCTGCTCTTGTTTTGTAGTGCAGGAGGCCTTTTGGTGTACCACTGAACTAAACCCTTGCCCTTGTTCTGCTGTTTTGTTTGAACAGGGTTTCAAGTAGCCCCCCTGACCCCCAATTCATTTTGCAGTAAGGGGTGATCTTGAAATTTGCACCTCACATCAGTCCTACTCACTGTCCCGTTGCTATGAGGAGACATCATGGGCTTGCTTACAGCTTCAGAAGTGTAGTTCATTATCATCATAGTTGAGCAAGACAGTGCTTGTGGCATTGGAGGAGTAGCCAAGAGCTGCATCCTGATCCTCAGGCTGAGAGGGAGAGAGAGTCTGGGGCTTGGTGGACTTTTGAAACCTCAAAGCCTACTCCAGTGACACTTCCTCCAAGGCCTTAGTCCTTCTTAAATAGTGCCACTCCCTGATGACTGAACATTCAAATCTGTAAGCCTGTGGGGGCCATTCTTATTTAAACCACCATAGCATCTCCACCTCTGAATGCTGAGGTTGTAGGCATGCATCACAGTACCTAGTTTTTGTGGTGCTTGGGGATCAGACCCAGGGTTCAGTGCATGGTGGACAGGCACTGATAACTCTACTCATGAGCCTCAGTCCTTGTACTGAATTTAAAAAATTTTTTATTTGTTTGTTCGTTTGGGGAACACAGGATTTCTGTGTAGCTCTGGCTGTCCTGGACCTCACTTGGCAGGCCAGACTGCACTTGAATTGAGAGATCTGCCTTCCTCTGCCTCTCAAGTCCTGGGTTTAGATGTGTGCACCACCACCCCTGGCTCATCCTGGCTTTTTGAATGTTAATATTCCTTTCCAATGAGCACAGACAGTCTTCTTACCTCCCTTCTTTTGTTTGTTCCTTTTCAAACATGTGTCTGGACTGACAGAGATCCATGTGGTATTCCGTGGGTTCCAAGGATCTAGGCCCCTGTCCTCATGACTCTGCAGCAAATGCTTTAGCCACTGAACCATCTCCCCAGACTAGGAAATGTATTTAAGAGCCAAATTATAAAAACTGGTCAAGCATCAGGCACAAAAGTACCCACTCTTTTTAAAATCCTGTCACCAAAATGATCCCACATGAGTACTCACATAAGAGTGCTGTCACCTCCTTCCTGTGAGCATGATCCTATCATCAGGAAAATAGAATTGGGTAACCACTTCTGTCCATATCTTTCTGTCTCCAGCAATCAGTTTTGAAACGGGACCATGTCCAGACTCACTCTTGCCTTTGTTGCGAGCATATAGCTCCCGCTATGGGAATTAGAGGTGTTTGCATTTGAAGGGGATTTGTTTTGCTTCTTATGGGGGGGGTCCATGCTGATGAAATGTCTGATCGAGCACCGAACTTGATCACTTTTCCTGCAGCAGGCCTGTCTTCTGAGATGATCCGCAGAAGTGGATTATACTTGGATTACTCTCCAAATAATCTAGCAAAAAATGCTCCACTATTTAGGTGATATTATGAAAGTTTTTCAGTCTTCTGTTTTATTTTTCTCTAATTAAAAAAATGTATTACTCTTTATTGAGGCTCAGCTAATCAGATGTGTAATCCTGTGTGGTCTTCTGGCCAGGATCATTTTTCAGAGTATGTTGAAAAATAAAATTTTAATATTTTGTTGTCCATAATGTTTTATTAAAACACCGTTGTATCAGACCTGGTGGTGCACTTGGGAGGCAGAGCCAGGCAGATCTCTTTAATTCGAGGTCAGCCTGGTTTGTATGGTAAGACCCTATTTCAAGAGCAACAATGAAAACCCAAAGTCACAATGCAGGTGGACCATCCATCTTCATCTCATCTAGCTATGGGTATAGAGTTGGGATAGAAATGGTGGTCTTTAAAGTGAAAGCATATTTTCGTTCCAGTTCTGTCTGGTCCTTTTACACAGAAAGAAAGTTTCTGGGCTTTTGCCTGGCAGTAGTCACATGTATAGTGCTGTAAGGTATTACAGTGTGTGCGTTTGTGTGTGTGTGTGTGTGTGTGTGTTTCCTTTTTTTTCCCCCTCTCTCTTTTTGAGACAGGATCTTACTATTTAGCTCTAGCTGTTCTGGAACTCACTGTGAAGAACAGAGATCTGCTTGCCTCTGCCTCCCGAGTACTGGGCCTAAGTTGTGCACCTACTGCTGGCCGCTTGTCTTTAACAGTGCAGTTCTGTGTGTAGTTGGCAGAGCAGCTTACCCTAGTGATTCCTCTAGATGTAGCTCCTTCTGCTCTCAGAACCAATCCATTTTTCTCTTGTGCAGTAAATGCTCAGAGGGTGAAAACTTGGTTTTTTACCTCCTGATCATCAGTCCAAGTTTGCCTGAAAAATTAACTGATGTATAGGTGATAGATAGGTACATATGCATATATATGTATGTGTGTATGTGTATAAAAAGAAATATATGTATTCTGTGCAATAAGCTATATACATTTCTATAGCTATATGATTTATTGTACATAAGTTGCAATTTATTGGAAGAAATGGACTCACACCATTCCAGAGGCTGAGAGATCCAGGTTTTGCACCGGGATGTTGTTGTCGTTAGCAGTCCAGCAGAGCTGGTATGCTTATGTACCATTCTCCCAGCCTAAAGACAGGCAGAGAGCTTTGTCTCCCTATTAGAAAAGGCAGTGTTTCTTCTTCTCCTTGGATACCAGGATAAATGCAAAAGATGTGTCCTCGGAGGGTGATGGGAGTTCCTACCAGCCAGAAAAAAAATGAGCTGTACATCAGTTTCCAGGTGGGTGTCCTCCGATCTACTTGGAGACAGTGTCAGGTCTTCTGGGTTGAGGGCTCAGTCTCTAGACTACCTCTCCCACTTCAGATGCCAATTACAAGTCCAGGCTGCTGGTTTACATACGGGTCTGCTGGACCAGTTATAAACTGGGACCCCTGCAACCCCTCCCTGAGGCTCTAGTAATCTGAGTGGTTTATACGTATTGTTCATGACATTAGAAACTCTTTGAGGCTGTTAGAAACAACGCTGGTGCGGAGGCTGTGCTGTGGGAAGCAGGGACAGAGTTCCCAGCCATCTTTTGGTGTAACACTCCCCAGGAGCCCCAGCATTGGGCCTTGTGGAAGCCTTCGGGGCCCTGTCCTGGGGTTTTGTGAGAATTCATTGCATAGTCATGACTGAAGCGTGGACAGCTGTGTGGAAATGTGGTTGGACTATAAGGAAATGAACTAGTGCCGGTAGACTGTATGGGGTCCCCCCATCCCCATTTTTCTTGGCCTCTGCAGCATCCTCAGGCCTGAGGAGGACCTTCTAACCTAGCAGACAAAGCTGTACAGAAAAGTTTTTTTGTGGCTAGCATCAACACAGAAAGGTAGATTAGGTTTCTATCTCTTGCAAAGGGGAAGAAGCTATCTAGACTAACAGATAACTAGATAGTTCTTACTCCCTGCCTAATGGGATGGGTTTGGGGTTAGGAACTATGAATGCTCACAGGTAAAAGGAGATACTTATCAGCACCCGGGTTGTGTCTGGATAGGAGCCCCACTGAGGAAGGCACTTTGCTTCCCTCCTTATAGATTTAATTGCTAACCATCCAGTAAGGTCCTTCCAGCACACCCTGAATGGTGTTTGCTTACAGGCAGCCTGTGGCCCTGTCAGGTTGGCACATGAAATTCCCCATCACAGACAGGTTTTTACGAAAGTCTCTTGCTCCCTGGGGGCCTTGAAAGGTAGCTCAGGGGTTAAGAGTAGTTTTTCCTTACAGAGGAACCAGGTTCACACCCCAGCAACCACAGGTGGCTCACAGGCTTCTGTAACTCCTGTTCCAGGGGATCAGACGCTCTCTTCTTAACTCTGTGGGCCATGCATGTACGTGGTGCTCAGACATGTATGCAGAACATCCATACATAAAACAGAAGAGTTAAATGACAAAAGAAAAGCCCCGGCCGACTTAAATATTGGAACCATCTGAATTAGTTTGTTTTGGTTAAAATTGTGATTTGGCCAGCACTGATTTAACGTTGGATGAAAGTGAATGGTGATTTTCTGTTTTGTGAAATACAATTGATGGCTCAGTGGTTAAGAGCACTGCCAGCTCTTCCAAGGGTCCTGAGTTCAATTCCCAGCAACCACATGGTGGCTCACAACCATCTGTAATGGGATCTGGTGCCCTCTTAAAGAAGAGACCTGGTCAGTCGTCCTCATCAACTTAGACCATGAAACCCAATATGGACAAGTTCAACAGAACCACTATATATGGGCTGCCCATGTTTGCTTCAGCATTGCCAGGGCATAAATTTCATTTTAATCTCATATTTCTTTTGGCTGGATTAATTTTATTTTTAGTATTTTGCTATTTTATTTATTTGCATGCATGTTTTCTTGCATCATTTTAGTCTTGAGGTGGTAGTGGGATTTCCAGCACTCAAACTTAAGTCAGTTTGACAAACTGTCAAATCTCTGGAGTGGCTAGTTTGCAGCAGAGATCCTCAATTCCCAGCTCAATTTGCAAAAGCCAATTTGATTGACATGGTATTTGTTCACAAACTGATATACTTGAGGCCGTCAGTGTGAAGGAGGAGAAATGGAACAGGCTTTGTGAGCGTACCTGCTCTTCTCAGGACAATAGACAAACCCCTCTTCCTCTCTTGTAAGGCCATCCCAATAGCCAGGGCAGCTGGAGAGCTGGTGGGAAGATAACAGAAAGACAGCCCTTCTTGATAACTCTTTTTCTGGCCTATTTTCTCCGGGAAGAAATGGGAAAATCATTTGATCTGTGCTTTTATTACTGTTGGTTCTTGTTTTAATGAATTCTAGACAGGTTCTCCATATTCACATAGCAGTCCAATTTTGAGTCACAAAATTTTATTAAATTGGACAAAGCCCTGTAGTTGGGCTACAGGAAGTATTGAAATGAGGACAGCCAGATAAATGGGGTTGGCCTCTCCTAGTTCCTGCTTTAGGCTCCCCTTTTCTCTAGGCCACTGCTCCTTCGCCCAGGGGGCAGTGTGGCCCTCCCTGCTTTGACCTTCAGGTGACATTGCACCTTTCATTTAGCATCTTTATCTATCTAAAACGCTGAGACTTGTTTTGATCTAGCCTTACACTTTTGGAGTGATGAATTTCTTAAGTATCCTGTCTTGAATATTTACATGTTCAAGAATATTCTGTGCCAAGAATATTCTTAATTACTAATATTCTGGTTTTGGGAATTCTATTTTCTGTATCTCTACCTCTTCCTAAGTACGTAGATTAACATTCTGAGCTTTTAGCCAAGGCCTTTTTAATCCTTCAGTGTTGTGTTCATTGCCTCTGAACCTGTCCCTTCTTGATTGCCTGAAGTCTTCACGAGCTGTTTCTTCCACTGCCCCAGATTGTAATAAGTCCCCAAATGCTCTCTAAACAGCCAGACTTGGTTTAGAATTAGCACATCATAAACACATGCCATACTTTGCCCTCAAATCTCTTTCAATACTCCTGTTCTTCAGATTTACACTTTTGCATCATTAAAGATGCAAGAAAGTTAATTAAGGAAATCAATTAAAGATGTGTTAATGACCAAGGCACTTTGATGGGATTTTAATATAGAAATTTTCTTAAATGTTAATTCCCTACGATATTTTAATGGAGAACAATTGCATTCACAAATGTAGTTGCTGCGGTGAGCGGCGGCCTGTGATGAGTTCAGAAGCAGAATTGCTGGCAGGAGCAAGCAAGCTGCTGGCGACTGTAATTATGCAGGTGTGGTCTCCCCCTGCAACAGAAGCCGAAGTAGAACAGCAGGTGTCTGGTACCCAACTGCTTATCACATTTTCAAAGCATTTTCCTAGGTCACACTCAGATAGGAGTGGAATTCTTTTGGCATATGAAAGGGGAGGGAAGGGCATGCGTGTGTTGTGAATGCAGAGTTCAGTTTCCCTGCAAACTAAAAGAGGATTTATGACCTGTAGGACAGAGTTCTCTTGAGAAGCCAAAGGGCTCCCTGCCCCCCCTTCTGTGTGAAGTGGAAACTTCAGTGTGATATGATATGCTAACCAGTGTCTGAATCTAAATGTAGTGAGCTCCTGAAGGATGTGTAATCTCTGAGCATAATAGTTATCATGTGTAGACTCGGAGTACAACGGGAGCAAAGGACACGGCCAGTGGGAGGCGCAAGCAAGGCAGCTCTTTTTAACTATTTTTTTAATGGCCCAGTGGTAGGAGTGGCCAGTAATAAAGAGGTTTTTTTTTTTTTATAAATCATTGGTATTCATAGGATAAATACTTAGACACATTATGGTATTTACTTAATTGGCTTCATGTATACATTCTAAAATAATCTAAAGAGAAATATTCATTGTATAATTGATGGTGTTTGTCTTTTTCTTTTGATATTAGGACCTTATTTCTGAGAAGTGCCTTAGGCTGGATAAGCAAAAATGAGGATAGCAGGTAAGATATTTAATCCAGTGAAAATAATTTTTCATTTAAAAATTTAATTTGTAACTTGTTTACTCAATAATGACTAAAGGAGGAGTTCATAATTCATTGATTCTTCTTCATCCTCCTCTCCGGTCCCCCTTTTGTGATGGGTCTTAATTCCCAGTCTAAACTGGTTCGAGCTGTCTTCCTGCCTCAGAGATTATATACAGGTGCCGCCATAAAATGTTTGTTAAAGTTAAGTACGAGGCTAAAGTAAGTTAAATCATGCTTAGCCTTTCTTGTTCTACGTAGTCAACAAATCTCACATACACATTACATGGATTTTTGTAGATGAACCTCTTACTGAAATTATTCCAAATATTAATGTTTATTTTTATGTGGTAAGCTTATTTGTCTAACAGTACATATAAAATACTTGAAGAATGATTTTGAAAATGCAAAGAGACTTTTTCTTGCTAAGTTCTGGCCATCATGAAAAAAGGAATTCTAAAATAGAACTCTTTCCTGTGTGCAGTCAGGTGTAACATGCGTAGAGAATTTACCAAAGTGTGGTTTGGCTTTGAATTCTTAGTCTGCGTATAAATCCAGAACATGAACGACAGTCTGAAGTAGCGTGTTATATACATTGAAAGTCCTTGCTAGACCTCCGTAGTATTAATAGAGGCATTGGTAAACATCTTTAGAGGGTAGACCCATAAACACCACTTCACCTTTCCCGACCAGAAAGTGAAAATAAATGTGTTTATGCTATGCGGCCTCCAGCCATAGCTTCCCCACCCCTAAAGGCACATTGCTTTGAAGAATTCCACTAAATCCGTGTGGCAGGAGAAAACAGGCTGTTCCTCCAAAATCAAGATAATTAGTCTTATTTTTAATTGTCATTTTCTTAGAAGCAAACGAAATATTTTCATAGTCATCTCTCAGAATGCCAGAAGCTGAAGTAAGTCGACAAAAATCCCTCTCTTAGTTTGCTTACAGTTGTATAGACTCAAACAGAGCTGATCCAACACCGAGATTACTAAAACCAATTTAACAATGCTTGCTACAAATGCTTTTGTAGAAATTTGAAAAATTGAACTCTCTTTGCTGTGAAGTTACACTTGTGCAGGAAGAAGATTCCAGAAACCAAGAGCTTGCTTGTTTTTAAAACGTGGGACTCTTGTTGGCTTTGCTTTTCATTTCTGGATGTTCTTGGGGTCAACAGGAAGATGTATAACTGTGGTCCCCTGAGGATTTTTAAATGTACTGTTTAAGTGTGCTAACCAGAACAAGTTCTTGTTTTCTACATAATTCTAAATTTATTTTCAAGAAAATTAACTTCGCCATCTAGTTTTTATGTTTGTCCTTTCTTGGCATATATCTTGGGGGGGGCTGCCTTTAATGGGCAAATAAGGAAGATTAGTTATTATTAGTTCACAGCTTTGAACTAATTAATATCTTCTAAATTAATAGTATCTAATTGCTCACGTAGCCTGAAATGTAATGATCTTTAGTTTATAAACGTAGGAACAAAGTCAAAGCAGTGCTGTCAGTGACTGAAGGAAGAGGAATGACACACCATGCCAGGACTGGGAGTTGTGGTGCGATATGGTGATCCCCTCCAAGGCTGGCATTGGTGCGATAAGGTGATCCCCTCCAAGGCTATGGTGTGATATGGTTATCTCCTCCAAGGCTGGCATTGATGCGATATGGTAATCTTTTCCAAGGCTGGCATTGGTGTGATATGGTTATCTCATCCAA
>LOEQ01012436.1:13097-25789 GCA_001685075.1 Bramus lutescens
TTTATTAACCAATGAAAGCAACACATAGACAGATGACCCTCCTACATCAATTTACTACTTCGTAATAGTTTTTGGAGTGATAACATCAATGCTAGCTGTAACAAGCATATATATGAACTATGACTCAACAGTCACTAGACATTTTGTGTGTCATAGTATATACAAATTTTTAAAGTTTCATTTCCTTCCTTCGGTTTTGTAACAACAATATATAAAAGGTTTTTTTTTCTCTTTGTATAGGGTCCTAAGTTGTGGTGATATTTTGTTTGTGCTTTACAAATGAAACTTGCCTAAATATCAGAGTGCAGAGCTAAACCAGTAGTTGGTCATAGAGACCAGGCAGTGGTGACTCATGCCTTTAATCTCAGCACTGGGGACGTGGAGACAGGAAGGGATAAGATTGGCCAGAGAGAGAAATATAAGATGGGAGGAAACAGGAATGCATTGTATTCAGTCTGAAGATTTGTGGAGACAGGATACCCCATTTAGTCTGAAGAATTCACAGAGGTAAGATTTAGTGGCTGACTGCTCTGCTTCTCTGATCTTTCAGCTTTCAACCCAATATCTGACTGTGTGTTTTTATTATTAAGACCAATTTCACACTACACTTAGGATTATTTCACCTTTTTTCTGAAGCAGATGTCTCATTTTCTTTGCATAATAGTATTTAACGTTCTGGAAGCCCTGCCACAGAAAAGGCAAATTATGGTTTGCACTTATGAAAAAGACAGTCTTGTTTGACACAGGTTGATGGGCTTTAGATTCCACATACTCTGCCTTATACCCGTAATCTTTTCTGACCTGAGACATTAATTACGGAAGTATCAATCAACAGAAATCAGAATAAGTATTATGGAGAAATCATGGGTGACTATTCCCTCCAAATGTTCATTAAACCTTACATGAAAATCACGTTTTGAATTTTCAGGAATACTAGGAGGATACTCAAGAAAAAATACCTTCCTGCTTGACAAATCCTTTCTAATGTAGATATGGATGTAAAGCCTTTGTAACTATAGTGTGTGGAAAACCTGGTGGGGTTGTGAAGAAACAAATGGGTTTGAATTAAGACGACTCCTAAATTTCCTGTGTAAGCAAATTACTATGGACTAATTTCCTTAGCACTTCTCATGACACCATCGACCTTGGGTTAATAGCATGTTACACCTCATTGCTCCATCTGAAAGAGTAAATGATGTCATGAAATCCATGTTCTTCCTATTTAGTATGAAATTATGTTTCAAATTGCACTTATTTCTTGATGAGTTTCTTTTTTTACATTCTGATTTTCTTTTTTTTTCGAGGCTGATCAGAGAATGTCATATTATGTCATGTGGTGCATATTTAAACATGAATATAAAGTTGAGAAGATGTCATGTGTTCCCAGTTAACGTGGGAAATCACTTTCATCAGGGGAGAGAGAGAGAGAGAGAGAGAGAGAGAGAGAGAGAGAAAGAAAGAGAGAGAGAATCAACAAACTGTCTGCTGGGTATTCAGTACGGTAATCAGGTTACAACCTTTTTGTTCTGGTTCATTCAGACAGCTGTGCTGGCATCCTAACAGGCACCTTGGAGAAAGTACTTTAAAAGCTACATTACATCCTTAATGATACAGCTAGAACTCTGCAAACCTAAGGTGATTCAAGGAGTTTTAATCAGGCTGTAGAACTCTTGAGAATGATAAGGCAAATGAAAACAAAGTTAGAATTTTCTTTTTACAAAATGATAAAATTCATAGAAAACATATTACATTCCTGTCAATAGCCAAGTCTGCAACCAACCCAACATGCTCTGAATTGTCTTCACACTGAAGACTTGTGCTTTTCACTTATATCTGTTCTCTTACACACAAATAATCCATCATTTAGCAGTTGCATTATTCATATAATTGCAATGATTTTCCCTATTAAATTCTGGATTTAGAATCTTGTATAAGATCAAATCTCTACAGAGGTCATTCTTTATCAAACATAAGCACAGAAAGATTTTCTGCTTGGGTCTTGAGGGGTCTTCATTTCTTATTTTCACCCATGGCTGTGACAGTTTCTCAGGCTTTCCTTGTTCTCTGATGACTTTGAGATATTATGCAGGTATTTTATAGACAGATAATTTATAGACAGAAATATTATTTTCTATTAACTGAACTAGCATTGTGAGTTCTTGAGCTAGAATACAGGGGAAAATCACTATCTATGTCAAATTATAACAACTATTTGTGCTCGTCATCATTGCTTTTGGTGACAATAGCACCGATACCTCAAGGAAGCAGGCAGGTTTATGCAGTGAAGCATTATGGTGTCTCATCTCCTTTTCCATATTGTATGTTTCAGAAGGAAGTTCTTAAGCTCTTTTGCACTTACAAAATATACAGTTGTGGTCATCTTCTGTAAGGATGGAGTAGAACATATTTTTTTATTAAACTCCCATGTATACAATTGTTTTTTTTTTCATTTACTTTATTCAAGCAATTATATCAGAATAAATTCATGGATATTTTATTTGGGGGTATATAATCTGACTCTTTCATTTTATGACTTTCAGCTTTCATTCTTGGGAGCTTTGTCAGCTGGGTATGCTGTCCATTTGACAGTCTCATTGTTTTCATTATTTACTGAGAGTTCTCATTATTTCCTGCTTTCTTTCTCACACTATAAAACACTTAAGCTTACGTATTTTTTGACTCTTTCCTAAGATTACCAATTTGTTCCATAGATGTCTGGTGATTTAATTTATTTTGCAAGTCAAGATCTGAGTAGTAGGTAGGTTCATTGATTTTGCTCTGTTGATTTAAGGTCCACCCAGCTCACAGACTAAGAAAACATATGTGTGTACACTAACACTTGCATGCATACATATCTATAAATATTCTGTATGCCACCATGTGTATTTATATTAAGCCAAAATGAGTTGAAATTAGTGGCTCAAACTCCACTTCTTCACCACATGGACCATTTTGGCCTTGCTTATCTGTAAATTCCAACTCCTACTGTGAAAAACCTGTTTCTCACCATATGCAATTTGTTTATTTAGTTACCCGATTCCAGTTCTATATGAATAGTAATATCAGAATTCACAAATTGTGCCTGTGAAATATGACTTTACCTAATAGAATACAGTATTTGTGTATCATTACCTTTCTTTTTTTATGTACTCCACACATGTCCCTTTAGAAGACTATGGTTCCAGATATTATTTTTCTTTATGGCTATATAATGTTATATTTATGAATTACAACTTCTTTTCCTATTTGCCTATTTAAAGATAGCTTGGTTGCTATCAAATTGAGTTGACTTTAAATATTCATATGGAAGTTTTTACTTTAATGCAAGTTTTCATCACATGATATATTAAAAATTCAGCTGTAATTCAAAGTTCACTATGCCAACTTGGATTCCTATCAGACATTTCCTGATGTTTCTCATTTTGCCAATATTTGGTCCTCTGTTTTTAACCTTAATGACTTTATTTTTATAGTGATTTTTATATAAAAATGTTGTTTATTGTTTAATTTTTTATTGTTGCCATGGGTTATATTATAGTGTTTTCCATTTGGTATACAAACAATGAATTTAATGGAAAATGATGAGTGGGATTTTCTACTTGATTCTTCCTTTAGGCTTCATTTAAAAAAAATCTCTTCATTTGTTTTTGCTGGACATTTCATTACCACAACTTCAGTAGTCAATCAAAGTAATGATAGCAAATATTCTTTAAATTAAATGTTGTTTTAATAATTCACAATCAAAGAATATGTTTTACATGATACATATGGACTTTCTTTCCTGTGTTAAAAACATTTTGAATCATAGTTTGGTGACAGGATCTGTATAATTAAGTAAAAATGTTGAATTTAATTATTTTAATCTATTGAGCCTATTAACTTGCTGCTTATCTGATAATGTAATGATTAAGTGTAGCATTTTGTCATTTTAAATTAATTCTTTGAGAATTCCGTACAATACATTTTGATCACCCCCTCCCTTTGGGCTTCCCTTCCCTATAAACTCAACTTATCGTCATCTTTTAAAAAAAATCCCTTAAGCTACAGTTTGTGATTTCCACGTACTCTTAGATGTGTGACCTTCTTCAGAGAGTTGTCTACTCACCCTTCACTTTAAAGAAAAATGTCAACTGCTCTTCCAGCATCTACAAAATGCTAACAGCTATTTAGCTAGGGGTGAGGACTTGCCCATATCCCATCTCCATGATGGAATTTTGTGTAGCCAGAACATGTACTGGTTTTATGTACACTTTCTCAGCTACGGTAAGTTTATAAGCAATTGCTTTTGCTGTCAAGAAAACACTGTCTAATTATTTTTGTCTATAACTTATAGTTTTTATGATCTTTCTTTCTCTTCCTTTTGAAATGATTTCTGAGCCTTTTTTAGAGGACATTTGAAATCAATGTCCCGTTTAGGGTTGAGTAGTCTTCAGTCTCATTCTCAACATCTTGATCAGCTATGAATCTTCATGGTTTGAATGGGAATGGCCTCCTTATGTTCATATATTTGTGCATGTTGTTCCCAGCTGATGAGCTGTTTGTAAGAGATTAAATGTGTGTTCTTTGCCTCACTCTCTAGTACCTCCAAAGTAGGACAAAACCCCACGCCCCTACCCTTACTCCCTTTGATTTTCTAGCCACCCAGCAGAGAGTTTCCTGTGGCTAGGATTGCCCAAACCCAAACCCATCTAGCTGCCATCCAAACTATTACCCACACCCTACCCCCAAACCTACCTATCCTCTTGCAACCTTGGTGGATCTCTGAAACACAGCTTGCTCCAATACTGAAGGGACTTCAGAGGGACCAAGAGCTTGCTACAACACTAGGGGCATTAAGAGAGAGCACCAAGAGAGAAAACCAGGAGAGAAGAACAAGAGAGCATGCTTATATAAGAGACCACAGAGGCTTTCTGAGATAGACATTGATAGAACAGAGCACACCAAGAAAAACTACCAAACACTCAGACAGTCTCTGCAAGGATTGAACCAAGATGCAAAGACATTGCCAGCCTCATTTGAAGGAAGAGGTGAATAGGCACCAATGCAAGAATTCCTCCAACAGCCTAAAAAGCAATATGGTAACACCAGAACCCAGCGGTCACACAACAGGAAGACTTGATCATCCTAACCCAGAAACGAAAACGACATTAAACATAACTATGAAAATGATGGAGACTTTTAAGGGGAAATGAAAAACTCACTTAAAGAAATGGAGAAGACAAACAAGAACATTGGAAGAAATTAATAAATCCCTCAAAGAAACCCAAGAAATCAAACAAAAAAATAATCAAACAGATGAAGGAAACAGTTCAAGACTTGAAGACTAAAATAGAGGTAATAAAGAAAACACAAACTGAGGGAATTCTGTATATGAAAAATCTGAGTAGGCAATCAGGAACTACAGAAACAAGTATAATCAACAGAATACAAGCAATAGAATAAAGAATCTCAGAGTCTGAGATACTGTAGAGGAAAAAGACACATTGGTCAAAGCACAAAACATACAGAATAAAGAAAGAATATAAAGAGCTGCAAAGGAAAAAGGTCAAGTAACATATAAAGGTAAACTATAAGAATTATACCCGACTTTGAAATGGAAAGCATGAAAGTGATATGGTCCTGGATAGATGTGTTGTAGATCATAAGAGACCATGGATACAAGCCCAGACCCAGCAATGCTTTCATTCATCATAAATGGAGAATGCAAGATATTCCATGACAAAACACGTTTAAACAACACTTATCCACAAACCCAGCCTTACAGAAAGTACTAGAAGGAAATCCCCAACCTAAGAAAGCTAACTGAACCCAAAAAATGCAGTTACCCTCCACCAAGATAACCCAAAGAAGGAAAACACACAAACACAACTACTGAAAAATAACTGGAATTAACAACCATTGATCATTAATATCACTTAATATCAATGGACTCAATTCATTTATAAAAAGACACAGGCTAAGAGAATGGATACAATAACAGGATACAACATTCTGCTGTATACAAGAAACACACCTCAACTTTAAAGACAGACATTACCTCAGAGTAAAGGGTTGGGAAAAGGTTTTCCAATCAAACAGACCTAAGAAAAAAGCGGGTGTAGCTATTCTAATATCTAACAAAATTGTTTTCCAACCAAAATCAGTCAGAATAGATGGAGAAGGACTCTTTATAGTCATAACAGGACTAATTCATCAAGATGCAGTCTCAATCCTGACCCTCTATGCCTCTAATACAAGAGCATCTACATATGTAAAGGAAACATTACTAAAATTTAAATTGCACATCAAACCCCACACACTAATAGGAGACTTCAACATTCCACTCTCTTCAATGGAAAGGTCAACAACAAAGAAACTTAACAGATAAATAAGAGAACTAACAGATGTCACAAATCAAATGGGCTTAACAGACATCTATAGACCATTCCACCCAAATATGAAAGAATATATCTCCTTCTCAGTACATCATAGAACCTTCTGTAAAAATTTATCACATACTTGGTAACAAAGCAAACATCCACAGATACAAAAAAATGGAGTAAATCCCTATGTCTTATTGGATAACCATGGAGTAGAGTTAAAATTTAAGAATAACACTACTCTCAGAAAGCCTACAAACTCATGGAAATTGGACAGTCAACTACTGAACCACTCCTGGGTCATGGAATAAATAAAGAAAGAAATTAAAGACTTCCTTGAATTCATCGCAAATGAAGACACAACATATCCAAACCTATGGGACACCATGAAAGCAGTGCTAAGAGGAAAGTTCATAGCACTAAGTGTGCACATAAAAGAAAACAGAGAGAGCTCACATTAGTGACTTAGCAGCACACCTCAAAGCCCTAGAACAAAAAGAAGCAGATTTACCCAGGAGGAGTAGAAGACAGGAAATAATCAAAATGAGGGCTGAAATCAACAATAATAGAAACACAAAAATCAATACAAAGAAACAATGAAACCAAGAGTTGGTTCTTTGTGAAAATCAAAAACACAGAAAAACTATTATCCCAAACTAATCAAAAAACAGAGAGAGAACATCCAAATTAATAAAATCAGAAATGAAAAGGGGGACATAACACACATTGAGGAAATTCAGAGAATCGTTAGATTATACTACAAAAACCTGCACTTCATAAAATTGGAAAATGTAAAAGAAATGGAAAAATTTTTTAGATGGATACCATATACCAAAATTAAATCAAGACCATGTAAGCAATTTAAATAGACCTGTAAACTGCAAGTAAATAGAAGCTGTTTTAGTGCAGAATTTTACCAGAACTTCCAAGAAGAGATACCTATAGTCCTCAAAGTGTTTCACATAATAGAAACAGAAGAGGCATTGAAAAGTATTTATATGAGCCTACAGTTACCCTGATATCAAAACTGCACAGAGACTCAACCAAGAAAGAGAATTACAGACCAGTCTCACTCATGAACATGGTTGCAAAAATACTAAGTAAAATACTGGCAAACTGAATCCAATAACACATCAAAAAATTCATCCACCATGATCAAGTCAGCTTCATCCCAGAGATGCAGGGCTGTTTCAACATGTGAAAATCAATCAGTGTAATCCATCATATAAATAAACTAAAAGAAAAAACATGTGATCATTTCATTAGATGGTGAAAAAGAATTTGGCAAAATCCAATACCCCTTCATGATAAAAGTTTTGAAGAGGTCAGGGATAGAATGAATATATCTAAATATAATAAAAGCATTATACAGCAAGCCAACAGCCAACATCAAATTAAATGGAGAGAAACTCAAAGCAATTCCTCTAACATCAGGAACATGACAAGGCTGTCCACTCTCTCCATATCCCTTCAACATAGTTCTTAGTTTTATCAATAGCAATAAGTCAACAAAAGGAGAGCAAGAGGATTAAGATTGTTGAGGAACATGTCAAACTTTTGTTATTTGCAGATGATATGATAGTGTACATAAGTGACCCCAAAAACTACCAGAGAACTCCTACAGCTAATAAATACCTTCAGTGAAGTGGCAGGTTACAAGATCAACTCAAAAAATCAGTAGCACAAAGGTAGCATCAACATAGTAAAAATGTCAATCCAACCAAAAACAATTTATAGATTCACTGCAATCCTCATCAAAATCCTGACACAATTCTTACCAGACCTTGAAAGAAAAATAATCAACTTCATATGTAAAAATAAAAAACTCAGGATAGCCAAAACAGTCCTGTACAATAAAGAAACTTCCAGAGGCATCGCCATCCCTAACATCAAGCCTTATTACAGAGCTACAGTAATGAAAACAACTTGGCATTGGCATAAAAACAGAGATGTTGACCTACGGAATTGAAGACCCGGATATTAACCCACACAACTATGAACACCTGATTTTTGACAAAGAGGCTAAAATTATACAATGGNCAGCAAGCCAACAGCCAACATCAAATTAAATGGAGAGAAACTCAAAGCAATTCCTCTAACATCAGGAACATGACAAGGCTGTCCACTCTCTCCATATCCCTTCAACATAGTTCTTAGTTTTATCAATAGCAATAAGTCAACAAAAGGAGAGCAAGAGGATTAAGATTGTTGAGGAACATGTCAAACTTTTGTTATTTGCAGATGATATGATAGTGTACATAAGTGACCCCAAAAACTACCAGAGAACTCCTACAGCTAATAAATACCTTCAGTGAAGTGGCAGGTTACAAGATCAACTCAAAAAATCAGTAGCACAAAGGTAGCATCAACATAGTAAAAATGTCAATCCAACCAAAAACAATTTATAGATTCACTGCAATCCTCATCAAAATCCTGACACAATTCTTACCAGACCTTGAAAGAAAAATAATCAACTTCATATGTAAAAATAAAAAACTCAGGATAGCCAAAACAGTCCTGTACAATAAAGAAACTTCCAGAGGCATCGCCATCCCTAACATCAAGCCTTATTACAGAGCTACAGTAATGAAAACAACTTGGCATTGGCATAAAAACAGAGATGTTGACCTACGGAATTGAAGACCCGGATATTAACCCACACAACTATGAACACCTGATTTTTGACAAAGAGGCTAAAATTATACAATGGAAAAATGAAAGCATCTTCAGCAAATGGTGCTCACATAACTGGATATAAACATGTGGAAGAATGAAAATAGATCCATATATATTGCCATTCACCAAACTCAAGCCCAAATAGATTAAAGACCTCAATATAAATCCGACCATACTAAATCTGATAGAATGGAAAGTGGGAAGTAGTCTTCACTGCATGGACACAGGGGACCACTTCCTAAATATAACACCAGCAGCACAGACACTGAGAGCAACAATAAATAAATGGGACTTCCTGAAACTGAGAAGCTTCTGTAAAGCAAAGTACATAGTTGATAAGACAAAAAAGGTAGCCTATTGAATGGGAAAAGATCTTCATCAACCCCATATCAGACAAAGGACTGATCTCCAAAATATATTAAAAAAACTCCAGAAATTAGACATTAAAATTCTAGATAACCCAATTTAAAAAATGGGGTACGGAACTCAACAGAGAATTCTCAAAAGAAGAATCTCAAATCGCCAAAAGATACTTAAGGAAATGTTCAACATCCTTAGCTATCAGGGAAGTACAAATCAAAACGAGTCTGAGATGCCATCTTGCAACTGTCAGAATGACTAAGATCATAAACACTAATGATAAATTATGCTGGAGATGATGTAGAGTATGGAAAACTCTCATTCATAGCTTGTGGGAATACAAACTTGTACAACCACTTTGGAAGTCAGTGTGATGGTTTCTAAGAAAATTGGGAGTCATCCTACCTCAGGATTCAGCAATATTACTCTTGGGCATATACCCAAAAGTTGCTCAATCCTACTACAAAATCGTTTGTTCAACTACCCAGTGTTTATAGGAGCATCACTTGTAATAGCCAGAGCCTATAAACAACCTAGATGCCCCTCAACTGAAGACTGGATAAAGAAAATGTGACACATTTACACATTAGAGTACTACTCAGAGGTGAAAAAACAGTGACATCTTGAATTTTGCATAAAATTGGGTGGAATTAGAAAACAAAATCCTGAGTGAGGTAACTCAGACACCAAAACCATGAATATAGTATGTACTCACTCCTAAGTGGATACTAGCTATAAAACAAAGGACATTGAACCTATAGTTCATGATCCTAGAGAAGCTAAGTAATAAGGTAAACCCAAAGAAAAAATATATAAACCCACCTGGAAATTGGAAATGGACAGGATTGACTGGCAGGGTTAGGAGCATGGGGGTGGGGGGAGAGGGGAGGATAGGAGGTAAAGAAAAGAGGAGATGGGGAGGGTAGAAGAGAACTTAAAGGAATGGAATGGTCGAGATGGAAGAATGATAGAGATGAGAGCAAGGAGAGAGATATTTTGATTGAGGGAGCCATTATAGGGTTAGCAGAAACCTGCTTCTAGAGAAATTCCCAGGAATTCAAAAGGATGCCCCTCCAGGACTCTGTATAATAGAGGAGAGTGAGCCCGATCTTGACTTGACCTTTTGTCAGATTGATGTTTATCTTAAAAATGTCACGATAGAGCCTTCATTCAGCAGCTGATGGAATCAAAGGCAGAGACCCACATTGAAGCAGTGGACTGAGCTCCCAATGTCCAGTTGAAGAGTGGAAGGAATTAGAATGTGAGCAAGCAGGTTAAGGCCCTGATGGGTAAATCCATTGAAACAGTTTGCCTGAGCTAATGGGAGCTCACCAGCCTCAGCTGGACTGGGGAGGGACAAGCATAGGACCAAACTAGTTCCTCTGAATGTGGTTGACAGTTGCATGCCTGGGGCAGACTGAGGGGCCACTGGCAGTGGCACAAGGATTTATCCCTACTGCTTGTACTGGCTTTTTTGGATCCTATTCTCTTTGGATGGATACCTTGCTCAGCCTAGGTAGAGTAAGGATGGCTTTGGACTTTCCAGAAGGCAATGTTCCTTACCCTCTCTAAGGATTAGATCAGGGAGGGGTGTGAGGGTGTGTAGAGGGAAAGGGAGGAGGGGAGGGAGTTGGAACTTGGATTGGTATTTTTTTAAATCTAATAAATTTTTAAAAAACTAAAAAAAATAAATTTAAGTTGCAAACCTAGGAGAATGAGGGCATGTTGTCAGCAGCTTTCTTAGCAGCTTACGTATTAACTATTAACAGTGGGTTACTTAGATTTATAACCAAAAGCTCTGTCTGCAGGGCTGAATTGGGCCTCTGCAAAGTGAGGGTCGCTCTGCAAACTGAGGGTCAGCTTTTAGATAACTCACAACCAGCAATTGTTGGGACCTGTGTTAACTCAATGATGGGTGTAAGTGACTTTTTGGTTGTACATTTTTCCATATCCTTCTCTGCTAAACAAAACTGGCAGTATCAGGGAGAATACAGGTGCTTGCTTCAGCAAACACTATTAGCAGGTACAAGAGAGAAACAATGACTTAAAATACAAATACGAGTTTAACTAAAAAACTCTGTTATTGAAAATTGCAGAGAAGGGCAATTTGTATCTGAGTTTACCTCGAAATTGTAATATTCCTTTGTTCATGCCTAATGCTTGTTGCTTATTGCTATAAAAAGAGGTAGTTAGAAAACTGTCCTTTGTCACAACCTTACAAGTCCATCTCTGACTGTGGTCTGACCTAGCTGATAAGATTTTTGTGCCCCATGGAAATATTTTTTAATTTTATTTTTTCCTAGAATAAATTTTGCTTCTGTTTTAATAGAAAAAAAGAGGTGTGTCCTTGGGAGGTATGTCACTGGGGCTGGTCTTTGAGGTTTCAAAAGTCCATAACAGACCCAGTCTCTCAGTCTGTCTCTGTCTCTCTCTCTGCTAACTTCCCTGTGGATCAGTATGTAAAGGTCTCAGTGCTGCAGTACCATGTCTGCCTGCTTCCTGCTATTATGGTAATGGACTAACCCTCTGACTGTAAATAGGCCTCCAGTTAAATTTCTTTTGTAAGATTTGCCATTGCCATGATGTCTCTTCACAACAATAAAACAGTAATTAAGGTAGAATCTCTGTGTTAAACTCATAATAAAAAGACGCTTCTCAGATATGGGTTGACTTCTATTGTTACAGTAATAAGTCATTAAGTGCTAATTTGATATTACGTTCATTTTTCAAAGTGACAATAATAGATTTTCCCCTCTGGCCTATGACTGATCTCGTCACAATTTCTTGCGTCCAATAGTGGTGCCAGTTATGAATTTCAACTTATATATGAAACTTAAATCCAATCAGAAAGTGATGAATTACTCCCATGTTGTTCTTGGCACTCTTGTTCCAATGAGCATGTCTTTCCAGGCCAGTCATTTCAGCTAGTAAGTTCCACAGCTGGGTAACATTGTGATGATTTCTTTTATCCTCGAGTACCATACCTAGTACATACCAGCACTATCACTATAGAATTTAGTCTGTATAAATAACATTCCCAGGTGAGTACCATTTTGATTTCTCCATGTTCTATGATTAAAATGTGTGTTTTTTTTCTAGCAATAGGGTTTTGTCTTCAATTTCTTGAGGGTAACTAGGAGCATTGGCAATAACCTGTAATATTTAGGTGGCTATGGGACATTCCTTGCCAATAACTACTTTAAAAGATGATCCATTCCTGGCACTGGGCTATTAGTTATCTTATGGTATCCTGTTGTAGGGTAACTAAAATTTAATTCCTATTGTACATGTGAGTGT
>LOEQ01012437.1:0-25788 GCA_001685075.1 Bramus lutescens
AAGCCTATGTACATTTATCCAACACTGTGACCCATTTAGAGGTCTTTTTTTTATTGAATTTGTCTTTATTGCATGTGTATCTGTAATTATTTACTGACTGACCCAAAGAGTTTTTTTTTTAATGTTAAGCAGGCATGGCTAGGACCAACTCTTGTGTGGCCCTGCCTGTTGGCTCCACCCAGCCCAACATGGCAGAGGCATGTTCACTGTCTCTGAGAGCCATGCACACCACCCAATTCGAGGGTCGCAGCAGGTCTCTGTGACCATTAAGCAATTTGTAATATGCTGTTCACAGACCCCATTTAAGTGCTTGTCTTACTGAAAGAACCAGAGCTGTTTGTGCAACTAGAACGAACCAGGAAGCCCTCCCCTAAATAAGCTGCACCATTTTTTTTAAAGGCTCTTTAGTACAGTTTGAAATCAGGGATGATGATACTTCTAGAAGCCCCCTTTTTTTTCTATATAAAGTTGAGTATTGTCCTTTCAAGCTCTGTAAAAAATTATGTTGGAATTTTGAGGAAGATTGTATTGTACTTGTAGATTGCTTTTAGTAGAATGACCATTTTTTTAAAAAAATTATTTATTATTACTATATTGATCCTACTATTCCATGTCCATGTTGATCCTATTGATCCCATGACGTGGGAGTTCTTTCAATTTTCTAATATCTCCTTCAATTTATTTCTTCAAATACTTGATGTTTTTATTATACTAGTCTTTAGTTTGCTGTACTGGAGTTACCTCAAGGTATTGTGTATTATTTGTGACTATTGTGAAGGGTGTAGTTTCTCCGATTTGTTTTTCAGTCCATTTGTCATTTGTATATAGGAGGGCTATTGATTTCTTAGAGTTAATCTTCTATCCAGCCGCTTCACTGACGGTGTTTATCAGATGTAAGAGTTCCGTGGTAGAATTTCAGGGTCACTTATGTGTGCTATCATACGATCTGCAAAAAATTCTATTCAATTTGTATCCTCTTGATCTCTTTCATTTGTCTTATTGCTCTAGCTAAGACTTCAAGTATTATATTGAATAGGTAAGGAAAGAATGAGCAACCTTGTTTTGTCCCTTATTATAGTGAAATTGCTTTCAGTTCCTCTCCATTTAAGTTTATGTTGGTTATGTGCCTGCTGTAAACTGCCTTTATTGTATAGAGGTATGTTCCCTGTAACTCTAGTTTCTTCAGGACTTTTATCATGAAGGCATGTTGGATTTTGTAAAAGGCATTTTCCGAATCTAATGAGATGATCATGTGCTTTGTGTCTTTTGGTTGAGTATATGGTGAAATACACTTATCAATTTACATGTGTGGAATAATGCCTTCCTCACTAGGATTAAGCCAATTTGATCATGGAGGACAATGTTTTTGATGTGTTTTTCTATTCAGTTTACAAATATTTTGTTGATATTTGACTGTGGGTTGCTGAATCTGTTACAACTGGATGAAGCCTCTCTGATGACAATTGAGGTAGTCACCAATCTGATCAACAGAAAAAGTCCAGTTCATGCTACATATCTTCTATTGTTAAGAGTCTAAGCTGGGATCATCTTTGTAGATTCATTGGAGTTTCCCTTGTATCAGGTTTCTATCTCACTCCAAAATATTCCTCCCTGCACTTTCCAATAATTTCTTCCAGTACTGTAGAGAGTTTTCAATGAGCAGTGTTTACTGACTTTCTTTTTATTGTTGGTGTGCTGGGACTTTACCACTTTCTTTTGATGTATTGGTATGAAATTATTTAACCATGTGGTTTCTTTGGTGTAATTAGGCTGTTCAGAATAAATTTTTGCATCTCATTCTTGTTTTATGACTGGCTTTGTAAATAATATGCTTAAATTTGAGTTTATCACAGAAGACCTCTCATTCTCCATCTATTGTCTTCAGAAGTTTTGCTGTGTTTAGTAGTCTGCAATAGCATGTGCAGTCTCTTAGAGTCTGTAGAATACCTACCCGGGAACTTTTAGTTTTAAGAATTTCCATTGAAAAGTCAGGTATTATTTTGCTATGCCTGATTTTATATGTTACTTGGTATATAGTCTTTCAGTTTTTAATGTTATTTGCTTGTATGTTTCGTGTTTTGGTTAGTATGTGCCAATCAGACTTGCTTTTCATGTCCAGTCTATTTTTTGTTCTGTATACTTCTTTTAATTTGTTTGCCATATAAGTCTTTAGGTTCAGGAAATTTTCTATGATTTAGTTGAAAATATTTTTGTGCCTTTTGCCTATGTTTCTTCCCCTTCATGTACTCTGGTTGTTCTTAGACATGATCTTTCATAATGTCCCTGGTCTCTTGGATGTTTGCAACGGGATTATTTTGGGTTGAACATTTTCTTCGACGAGGTACCCGTTTCTTCTATTGTGTCTTCACTGCCTGAAATTCTGGCTTCTATCTCTTGCATTCTCTTGGTGAGATTGCCTCTTACATTCCTGTTAAAGTTCTTAAAATTTTATTTCCAGATTTACCTCAATTGCGTTTTCTATCTTGATTCTTTTTTCACTTTCATATCATGAGATGTTTTATTGAGTTTCTTTTATTGATTCTTTGCGTTTTCACAGATTTCTTTAAGGGATTAATTTGTTTCCCTTTTGGGACCCCTATAATAATCATAAAGTCTATTTTAAGGTCTTTTTCCTTTGCTTCAGCTATGTTGGCAATATTCATGGACTACTGTGATAGGTTACTGGACTCCAACAGAAACATATTTTGTTGGCTGTTATTGATCATGCTGTAATGTTGGTGTCTAGTCACCGTGGTCTGAGAATTTTTAAATCTAGGTACTGTTATCTGCTCTTGTGTTTGCTGGGTAGCTGTTTTATTCTCTGTTCTCTGTTAGCCTCTCTGCTTGTTTGGAAAGAATGGCAGCTAAGTGTTGCCTGGCAGGTAATTCTTCTGGGATACTGAAAGGTATGCCCCCTAAGGGTTCCAGATAAAATGTGTATCTAGGTATTGGGAGCTGACAGTTAAAATGGGGATGGGCTAGGAGGTAGGGTGTCTGAGGGCTTTCACCTTCAGAAAGCAGGGTTCTCTACCAGGATCTCCTTAGTCCCCTGGGAATGGGAACAGCAAGTGAATAGAGGCCACAGCAGGTCTTCTGTTATAGAGCTAGGGATGAGGTTGGGGGATTAGATATGGTAGAACAGAGGGAGAGGTGAAGATCTGCAGTTAGAATACCTACTTCACAGGCCAGAATGGCTTGCAGGTTCTCCGAGAATGCCTGCAGGAGTTGGGAGCTGGAATAAAGCAATGCACTGGGAAAAGCAGTTCGGCACAGAAGATGTGTAATCTACTGGAGATGGGGCAGTGAGTCAAGAGAGCTTGGAGTAGTTGGTTCCCCATAGAACTTGGAATGAAACTGAGGAATTGGATTCAGAGATGAAGATGGAAAGGTAAAGTGTGAAGATCCTACCTGGTTCCCTCACATGTGTGGCCATTGGGTTCCCAGTGAGTTCTTGCAGAAGTCAGCAGCTGAGACAATGGATGGGGTGGTGAGTGAGCTGCAGGAGTTTTGTGGCATATGCTTGAGATGGGACAGAGTAAAAAGGGAAGGCCACAGAAGGTGGTCTTTTCTAGTAGGAGGAGGCCTGCTTGTTCATCCCAACCGCCTGGCTATCTGAGACCCAAAATAATCATTCAGAAACTGTATTAATTATATTACTGCCTGGCCCATTAGCTCTATCTTCTTCTTGGTTAACTCTTACATCTTAATTTATCCCATCTCCAATTTTCTGTGCATCACCACGCGGTCATGGCCTATTAGCATGTCTATTTCTGGTGGTGGCTCCATAGTGTCTCTCTGCCCCTGACTCCTTCGACATTCAGTTTCATCTTTCCTGCCTACCAAAGTTCTGCTCTGCTATAGGTCCAAAGAAGTTTCTTTATTCATTAATGATAATCACAGCATACAGAGGAAAATCCCAAAATAGTCTTCTACAGGGCTGTATGCTCTTCTTGAGAAGAAAACCTATTGGAAAGTTTGACCAGAAGAGAACCATAAGATAAGGCAGTTCTGTTTTTCTTTTAAAAGTGCCCTTTAGTGTCATAATGCTACATGAACTGTGACCGGTGAGAGTACAGACAATTGGAATAAAACTGTAACAGTCTAGGAAAAAATGACCATAGCTCACACAAAGATGATAGTTTTATTTTTTTCTCTTTCTCAACATTCAAGCATATTGTAAAGTTTCTATGAATCTTGTGGCTGGTTTCTTTATTTCATTATTTATTTTATGAAAACCTTTCAGGGTTTGTTGAAAATGGCTTTTGTTACAAAAAGTTTTGTATGCATCTGAGAATCTGATATTTGTAAATAAAGAGTAATAAATCTAAGGCTGCAAAGGCATTTTCTTGTGAAATCGACTACACTAAATATGACTTCATTTATGTATGTGAGACTCTAAAACATTACAGAATAAATGGACTCTTGCTAGAAAAATGTCTATGGGATTGTTAAGCATACTGAACTCAAAAGCTGGGAAACAGACTTTAAGGAGCAATTAATGTTTAACACAATGACTTGGAAACTCAGATGGGGAATTATCTTTTCTAACCAGTGCAGAAGAAACAGTGAGCTTTTAAAAATTGCTGTAGAAGATGTAGAAATGGTACTTGATGATTTGAGGCTAGAAGTACATTTTAAAACACACACACATGCACACACACACACGCACACACACATATGAACTGTTAGTGATGTCCTGGTATTCATGTATCACCAAATTTGGGTGAGAAATTGATTTATTCAAGCTTGTTAAGCCTGGCATAGATGGTAGCTTTTATAGATATTCTGGAACAATTCTTCTGTCAAAAGTGACTATTTTAATCTGAAATGTAGAATATACTTTAAATAAAAAGTTTTGATGGCTCTGTTTGGATATACAGAATACATACAACAGGTCATAGTGTTGAGTGTTCAGGAGTAGTTTTGGTTGTGGTGGGAGGAAGACAAGGAACAAAAAAACAACCTTGACATGGTAGACCAAATTTGTAATCTCATCCTTGAGAAAGAAGAAACAGATGGATCGCTGGAGCTCATTGCCCAGCCAGCTTATAAAACTTGACATTTTTGAGGGCTAGTAAAAGTTTCTGTCTCAAAAATCAAAAGGCATCTGACTTCGTCTTTGGGTTAAAACACTGGGAAGTAAGTCATAGTTGGACCTGTGTGGAGGAAGGGTCCATGAAGCTGTTTTGCTGATGGGTATACCTTGCTCCTAGAACCTTCCTCCTGTCTGCTTAATTGCCATGGAGAAAGGAATACCATGTCTCCTATGCTTTTATGCTGCTTCCTTATCAGACTCTAAATCCAATGCCCCTAATCCACCATGGACTTAAACCTCTAAAATGCCAAGCCCAAATAAATCTTCTTTGTTCTCTCAGCCATTTGTCTGATAGGTAACATCCCTCACAAAGATAAATATCCAGTTAAGATGATGCAGATTCCAGTTTTTCTACATTCTATAACCTTTTAAAATTAGTACTCTGTAGAAGTCTACTAATTTCCAATCTTTTCATACTGTATTGTTTTTATTCTTAATTGAAACTCCTTTTAAAATTTTAATTACTATTTTATTGTAGCATTTACACTGTTTATTTATAATTATACTATAATTTACAATTACGAAGAGCTGTGGATTATGTGAGCTGTATGTAAGAACTTGGCAGTAATATCCTGAAAGCTTTATATTTTTCACTCCAATGTAATGTTTTCCAAAATTACTAACAATATATTATCTATTAATGATACAGTTATGTGGCCATCTTTATTCATAGCTCTCCAACTTCACTGATGTTCTTGGTTATCAATTCTAAACTCTTTTATTTCTCTCTGTAGTTTAGCATCAACCATTCAAATGAAGTAGAAATTTCATCACAAGAGGATTATTTCTGTATCATTTCCCAGTTATGTGTACCTTTCCTCTTGCCCTCTATCTCTGACTTGATCATTGACAATGATGCCCATTTCTAGTATTTTGTTATTTTGATGTATTTTATTTTAGAAATATAATGTATGAATTTTAAAGATAAGCTTTTCTTCAATTCAGAGTAATGCATATGCATAGATATCATTGTACATTGTATAATCTATAACTTGTTCTTCCATTGTTCAGTAGTATATTACACTGTGGATGAAGTCAAGGTAGGACTCCTAGGTAGACTTCAGTTTCATTTATGAACAAATATTTTTATGTAAAGGAAATATGTGTAGTTGAATATTCATATATCCATTCTTGTATAAATACACATTTTCATTTCTCAGAGGTCAGTATGTGCCGAGGACTTTCTGGGTTAGTTATTGCACTTTTAATTTGTAGAGAATATGTTGTCTGCATTCCAGAATGACTATACCACCAGCAGTCTCCTTAGAAATGATGGGATAACCCCTGATTTTTTTTTCTTTTTTGCTATGGATACTCTTAAAGTTAAACCTACTATGATCGTTGTGCACTAATTAGTCATTGTAGTTTTAAGATGCCTTTTTCACTAAGGACTAATAATTTTGAACATATTTACATGTGCCACTTTTTTTAAACAACCTTTTCTTATTTCACAAACCAATCCCAGTTCCCACTTCTTCTCCTTGCACACCCCACATTCCAACCACCCCACCCCTATCCACTCCTCAGAGAGGATAAGGTTTCTCATGTGTAGTCAACAAAGTCTGGCACATCAGTTTGAGGCAAGACCAAGGCCCTTCTCCCTTTTTCTAAGCTGAGCAAGGTATCCCTCCAAAGAGAATGGACTCTAAAATCCTGGTTCAAGCACTAAGAATAAACCGTTGTCTCACTGTCAGTGGCCCCACGACTGCCCAAGCCACACAACTGTCACCCGCATTTAGAGGGACTACTTTGAGCCTATGCAGGTTTCCTCGCTGTCAGTCTGGAGTCCACGAGGTCTCACTAGCTCAGGTCAGCAGTTTCTGTTGGTATCCCCATCATGGTCTTGACTTCTTTGCTCATACTATCGCTCCTCCTTCTCTGTGACTGGATTCTGGGAGCTCTGCCCAGTGCTTAGCTGTGAATCTCTACATCTGCTTCCATTAGTTGCTGGATGAAAGCTCTATGACGGCAACTGAGGTAGTCATCAATCTGATTACAGGGGAAGGCCGGTTACAACACCCTCTCCACTATTGCTTAGGGTCTTATCTAGGGTCATCCTTGTGGATTAATGGGGATTTCCTTAGTGCCAGGTTTCTTGCCAGCCCCATAATGACTCCCTCAATCAAGATTACTCTTTCTTCCTTTCCTCTCTGTCCTTCCCTCATCTTGACCATCCCTTTCCTTCATGTTCTCCTTCTCCCTGCCCTTCTCCTCTCCTTCCCCTTCTGAACTTCCTTCTCCACTCTCAATCATCTTCGGAGATCTTATCTATTTCCCCTTCCCAGGGGCATACATTTATGTCTCTCTTAGGGTCTCCTTTTTACCTAGCTTCTCTTCATCCAAGATGAAACTGATATAGATGTGATAGATGTAATCTGTGCGACACTTGTACAGCTTACCCCGAAAAGATGATGTAGGTGAGTGTGTGCTTGCATGCATGTGTGTGTGTGTGTGTGTGCGTGTGTGTGTTCATGTGTCTGGGTGTGTGTGCACATGTGTATTTGTTGTTTTATTGATGGTCACACCATGTAGCTCAGGTTGTTCTCTAGCTTTTGGTTTTCCTGCCTTTGCTCATAGTACCTGAAATGAGGGCATGTGCTATCTCCTCCTCACTTGAGAATTCCTTATATATTCTCTATTTTGATCCCCCGCTGGATAATAGTCAAAATATTTTCTTCCCATCCTATGTTTTTCTAGTTGTCTAACACTTTTGCAAAACAGATTGTGTTATCTTGGCTACATCTATTTGTCATCTCTTTCTTACATGAATTGTTTAGTTTGTGTTAATTTTAAAAATGGTTTGCTGAAAAACTCATAAATATCTTCCTGGAAGTTTTATGCCTTTTTTATAGCTAAAACCATAATGTATTTATTATTATACACTTAAAATCAGGACCCATTTACTTTTGGTTTACACTACTATAATTATTTTTTTATAAAAAAGCTATAAAATATGGTGAAGTTTAATTCCAGCCCCAATTTTTTCCAAAGTATGGCTAGCTGCATAAGAGTCCCCTTTTCAATAGGTGATCTTTCTTTATTGAGGTTCTTTGATTATTTTGTGGGGAGAGGCTGTGTGTGCCATGGAACATGTGGAGAGGTCAGAGAAACTTACAGGACTTGTTTCTCTTCTCTCACCATATGGGTCCCAGGAGTTAAATTTAGGGCACCAGCCTAAGCAGTGAGTGCTTTCACTTGCTGGAAAATTTTGCTGCTCCCCAATACTGATTCTTGTAGCAACTGATTCTTCATAATTTCTGTATAGTCACCTTGAATGTGACATCTTAATGCAGCCTATGGCAAGGTAGAATTTTGGTTTCTTATGTGTAGGTATTTGTGTCCACGTGAGTTTATGTACTCCACATGTGTGCATGTGCCCACAGAGGCAGGAAGGGCCTTCAGTTCCCCTAGGACTAGAGTTACAGGCAGTTGTGAGCTGTCCAATGTGGAGAGTATTAACTACTGAGCTACCTTGCCATCCCCATTTTTCTTTATTTTAAAGCCACTCTAGATAAGGAAAATATTATTTCTAACAAGAGTGGTAAAGCATGTGGAAGATTTCCAGTGTTTATTATTTTACCTAAAAAAAGAAAATGATACCAATAATTGATATCATCCTATACTAAAGAAAGAACTTTAAAATGTGCATCACAACCAGATGAAATAATGTTAACTGATTTTGGTGGAACATTAGAGAACAGCTAAGTTGTATGGGGAGGAAATGATGTTTGAAGTTGAAAATTTGTTGGTAGGATTGGGAAGAAAGGCATTTAAGACCCCTGCTGATCTTTAGCTAACTAATAATAAAAGATAGCCCTTTGGTGGAAGTACCAGTAGAGAAGGTAACTTCTCTGGAATGCTGTAGACGACCTGTTACCTGTGTGCTTGGTGACTCCTTAGGTCCTGGGATGTATCCGCTGAAGAGTCAGTGCTTGGCCTCAGTGGGAACCTGGTCAATGGAAACATCCTTTTTGAAGAAAGCAGAGGAGCAGCAGAGGGAACAGTTCAGCCAGCTGCCTGGGTAACACCTGCACCTAGATGCCCTGCTTTCTCGTTCTGCTCTGGACCTCAGGTTGGGTGGTTGTCTGAGGTGTGGGCATTTCTTCAGGTGCCAGAATCCTGCTTTTTTCCAAGATTCTTCCTTGTAGAGTACTCAGATTCTGCTGGAAAAGCAAGTGCAGGGGTTTATCCCTCCCACCACGAGAAGTCTAAGAACGTTCATACATACACTTCAAATCTTTATTCCGCTCAGTGGTTCTTTAAAACCATTGATACAGTGATATTTTTACTCATTATAGACTGTGTGCCAATGGAAATACAATTCATGACCACCTAGAAATGAGAATAAACAAATGTTCAGGTCGAGAGTAAGTAAGAAATCCTACTTTTAGACACTTGTTCTGTTTGTCAGAATCTGCCATTTTTGTTCTCACAAGGACAACATTGAGTTTCTCCCCCCTCTTCACCATTAGAAAGCCACTAGACTCAACTGGCTACATAATGTATGATACCATCCTAGGGCTGTCTAATGCAGGAGAACAGATGAATATCAGAGACTTAAGTTGAAGAGAGGCTTGCGTAGGAAAAAGGAAGAAGGGCATTTTAGGGATTGTGGAACTATTTGCCGATTTGGTTATGCATATTCAACTAGTTTATGTTTGTAAAATCATGGAGAGCTATGTAATAACAAAGGTGTTCCTGACTGCCTGTGAGCTATATGTCAGGTTAAAAAGTAACTTTCATGTAAACATGTTTATTAACTTCTGTTTACTTCCTGCAACTGAGTTGGGTATGAGTACAAATTATGATCCCTTGCTTATCTGCTTTATTTCACTGCGGGTACCTTCTTGGTTATTCATTAGTAAGAAAAAATAGTAAAGAAAATTTATTTATTTCTTCACAGCAAAAGACTGTAATGCTCAATCAGCATAACAATGTATCCATATATATGTATAATAAAACTTTTACTTTATATTCAACTCAATTGAAAATAAGCCTGTTTACATTATAAGTAATGCTTTCTAATAATATTCTAATATTTAGTAATCATAATTTTGTGATATGAAAGACATGTGTGATTTATTTCATGTAAGGCTCATTGTAGCACTTTTGAATTCTGCAACAGATACAACTACCTAGCTATGGTTTGAAAGTTTCACACAGACCCCTGTGCTGTATGTAGGTTTGGCCTCTCATTTTACAATATTTAAAGATGGTAAAACATTTAAGAATTTTAGATTAGTGGGAGGTGCTAGTAGACTGTGCCTGCAAAGAAGATAATTGAATTATAGACTTCAGTAGCTTTCTGTGCTTTCATCTTCTTGTTCCAACATAAACTCACAGTCGGGTGTTGCATCAACCTAGAGCAAAAGGAAGCAGGGCCCAGTGGCCGTGGGTAGAAAACCTCTGGAACTGAAAAATCAATCTTTCTTTCTCATAAACAGATCCTCCCGAGTGCACAATGAAACCCTTTCTTAAATTGAATTGATAATACACCTGGTGTGGTGTTTCACAAAGGTGGAAAGCTAACTCACACATTCTCATATTCTACAATGACAGTTCTGCTACACAGATAGGACCCTGTGCTTTCAAAGATCCTATGAAAGTGATCTTTCCGATTTCATAGCAGTGTGAATATTTTAATGTATAACACTTCTATTAATTCTTTGGTAATTTTATACATGCACACACTGCATTTTCTTATAATTACTCCATATTCCTTATCTGAACTATTTCATTTCTAGCTCACCCTACACTCCCCAATTTCTTAGCCACTTTCTTTTATTTTTAAAATAGCTTATTATGTCCAATTTGTGCTTCCTGTACCCATGGGTGTGGTGACTTTAAGGGGTTATATCGTTAAAGTAAACTGACTCTCCCTTCCACAGAAGTTATCAACTGTCAGTAGCTCCTGAGCTTGGAGCTGAGCCTCACAAGCTCTTCTTGCTTCGAGTTATATTTTAACTGGCTTGTTCTTATGCAGTTCTTGTGTGGGCAACCACTGCTGCTATGAGTTAATGGATATAACATGCTTGCCATGTCTATGTCCAGAAGACACAGTTTAGCTTTGATCTCCTCTAACCTCTGAATCTTAAAATCTTTTAACTGTAGAATAGTTGATAGCTTTTCTCACACAGTAGTCTTTGTATCACCTTATAGCCTAAGGTTATCCAGCAGGGAAGAAAGGTCCCAGTTGGTGCCTGCCTCGGGATGAAGTTTTAGTGTGGAGCGGAATAAAAGGGTAGGGTGGAGGAAAAGGTTTAGGGATGAACTACTAAACTGAAGATGCTTGGAACGACCACATACAAACCTACTCTTCCACAAGCTTTATATATAGCCATAAAAGAGTTAAATTGGAGTTGCCCTACATGAGAGATTATGCTCTTATCAGAAACCAAGTAAGTACAGTAACAGGTATTGTTGCTTAAGGATGTCCTCTAGAGACCCCAAGTGTACAGCCTTTTGCCATTGCTCTTAGTTGCTCATCAGAACTTGGTTTACAGACTTTGATGCACACTTTGGTCACAGAGATTATTACTATTAAATGGCTTTTCTTGTACAACAGAAATATCTTGTATTCAAATTTGCTTTCAGTTTCAAACTGAAAGTTCTTTTCATTAAAAACGTGGGTGTAGAGGAAAGGGGTAAAGACCATGATTAGGAAACCCACAGAAACAGCTTACCTGAGCTAGAGGGACCTCATGGACTCCAGACTGACAGCTGGGGAACCTGAATGGGACTCAGCTAAGCCCTCTGAATGTGGGTGAGCATTGTGTGGCTTGGACAGTCTGTGGGACCACTGGCAGTAAGACCAGAATTTATCCCTAGGGCATGAACTAGCTTTTTGGAGTCAATTCTCTTTGGTTCAACATAGATGGTGATGGTGGGGTCTTGGTCTTACCTCAAAGTGATGTGCCAGATTGTGTTGACTCCCCATGGGAGAACTTACCCCTATCTGAGGGAAGTAGGGAGGGAGTCAGAGGAGGGGAGAGAATGAGAACTGAGATTAGTATGTAAGACAAAAAAATGTTTTTTTAAAAAAATATGTGGAACAACTACTTTATTTCTGTAATACTTTTTATTTAAAACTACCTCCAATATACTATATTATTTCTATATCCCTACAGTAACTTTATCCTATTTTCTGATCTAGTTCATTATTATTGCCATTATTACTAGCTCCACTCATCTATTGTTCATTTTATTATAAATCCAGCTGCACAGAACTGAACACAGTACTTCAGATCTGATGAATGAGATAAGGCCTATTTCGTGGTCATTATCATTTTATTCATGTGAATTGAGTTCACGAGGTTGGTGGTGTGGGGGGGTGAGTGAGTGTCTATGTGAGAACACATGTGCATATGTGTGCATGTCTATATGTGTGTGTGTGTGTGTATGTGAGTATGTGTGTTCAGGCATTTACAGGGCTTATTTTTTCCTCCCATTTTAGAGACTCTGGTTTAATTTTCCTTCAATTCTTGCTTCATATCATTCAGAAATCTCATCAATATTCATTAGGATCCTCATTTAAGTTTCTGGATAAAGTGCTATCTTGAGGCACAGAATGAAAGATAATGCCCATCAAAACTGGTGTGATCCATTAATTGGAAACCTCTGAGTATAGTTGTTCAATCAGACACAAGTTCATCTAATTGTGTAATCATTCCACTCATATTCCCCCTCTCATTCGGGAGAATAGCGAGAGGCTTGTAAGCATCGTACTGAAATAGGCATATTTCTAGTCTAATGTTTTTTTTTTCTTCTGATTTTCCATCTTGGCAAGCCTCTCAAAAAAAGCGAGTTTTGTCTAACAAGGCTTATTCTTAGCACACCCATAATAGCGATTACTTCTATCTCTTCTAGTTTGTTGCAAGCTACCATGGTAACTCTCAGTTCTGAATTATTTTCTGAAGTTTGCATAAACCCCTCAAGTTTGAATCATATTAATATAACATTGTTAAAATAAATATGTTTAAAGTAATTCCTATTTTTAAAGAACTGTTTTTATTATTTCAACAACAAATATTCTACAAGTGTGAATAAATTAATAAAAACACATTATTTTTCTCTTGTTAGTAACTTTACTGATAAAATCTTAAAGTGTAAGTACTAATAGAAAATCACATAAGCTCAATCCTACACCCATTAAGTGATGTTTAAACAAGCCTAAACACATATGCACACACATACATAATATACACACACTTCAATTTTTATGTATTTAGTATGAAAGCGTTAAAAACTTTAAATTCTTAAAGTAGACAGCACAAATTTAATTACATAGTCAACACACTATGTGGCAGTATGCCCGCTTGTCTTGTCGTATTAACCATTCTTAGCAAGAACTGATCATCCCTGGCAAACATGTTTTCCAGAAGAACTGATCATCCCTGGCAAACATGTTTTCCAGAAGAACTGATCATCCCTGGCAAACATGTTTTCCAGTTATATTTTGCTCTCATGTACTTTGCAGTCAGGATCTTTGGATTCTCTCCATGTGAATGACAGCATGCAGCGCTAGGATGTGTTCACTTAACGTGATGAGCTCTATATGGTCAGAGGCTGCTGGTTCATTCCCAGCTGCCGAGACCCCAAATAATCAAACAGAAACTACATTATTTGCAATACTGTTTGGCCAATAGCTTAAGCATATTTCTAGCTAGCTCTGACATCTTAAATTAAGCCATTTCTGCTATTTTATATTTCACCATGAGGCTCATGGGAAACAGGTACTGGCGTGTGGATGTCTTTCTCCTCCATCAGCTGCTTGGCATCTCCCTGACTCCACCTTCTTTCCTCCTCTATTTACTCAGAATTCCTGCATTACTCATTTCTGCCCTGCTGTAGGCCAAAGCAGCTTTAATTCATTAACCAATAATATTCACAGAATACAGAGGGGAATCCCACATCAGCTCCACTTCCTCCTATGATGTCTTATTCTTCCTATGACATTCTTCCATAGAGCAAGTCTTCGTGATTTCCCCAGCAGAAGGAATCTTAGACTGTTGCTCTCTCCTCACTATTGTTTATAATGCTATAGGGCACACCAGTGTGCAGAGGTCACTTTGAATACTGAAATCAAGGAGATGAACATTTTCTAGGAGCCTTTTAATGTCTTGGCAAATAAATCATAAGATAATAAAATTAAAATAAACTTAAGGAAACAATACAGAAAGAATAGGAGTAATTTTAAAATTAAATGAAAATACAAGTAAGCATCCTTTATTTGTCTTTCTCAAGATAAAAAATATTTCAGAATTTATGATTATTTGGATTTTGAAATATTTACATATGTATAAGGAGTTATGTAGGTCTGAGACAAGAGCAAGCAAAAATTCACTTATGTTTCTTATAAACCATGCATAGACTAAGTTGATTTTATTTTTCACTTTCTTTTATTAATTTTCAAGTGTATATTCATTATATGAAGTTGGCTTCATTTTGAAGGTATTTTTAACAATAGGTTCATTGTGCCCACATTCAACTTTAACTTGTTTCAGAAGGCCAAGTGTACACCTTTCTAAGTTTGACATTATGTTGTAGATATAATTGTTTAGAAAAAGTATTATTTTCAAAACATTCAAAATTTATAGACTAATATTGGCGGAGGCCACATGTTTCCCGGCTGCTCAAACCTGAAATAACCACATAGAAACTATATTAATTGCAATACTGTTTGTTCACTCACTTAAGCATATTTTTTGGCTAACTCATATCTTAAATTAATCCATTTCCATTATTTTATATTTAACCACAAGGTTCTGGCATGTTTGTCTTCTGTGGTGGCTACATGGCATCCCACTGACTCCACCTTCATTCTCCTAGAATTCACTTTAGTTCCCCCTGCCCCTGACTAGCTCTATTCTGCCCTATCACAGGCCAAATGAGCTTCTTTATTCATTAACCAATAAAAGCAACACATATACAGAAGGACTTTACACATCACACTAAGAACACTTAATCTGTAAATAACTTTATCAATATAAAATCACATTATAAAACTTTTCTGCATAATGTCCAAAACCTCATTTTTTTCACTACTAAAATATTTTAAATTATATGCTTTACATCAGTTCCTCTTCAGCGCTTAGCAGTTTAGTAGTAAAGAAGCATGTTTTTTATTCCTTCTAGATATTTAAATAGTAATTCAAAATCAAAAGAAAGAAGGTAAAGCATTAGTTCTATTGATGGATTCTTGACATATTGATTGTGAGTCTAGCCTTCAAAGGATATTGATGGGTTCCTTACAGTCAGGATTGAAAATATGAAAAAGTCAAGTGTCTTTGAGTGCCTCCAATGGCTGGCTTAGCTGTGTAGTCTGAGAAATACACAGTTCAGCTAAGGTCCCATGTTTTGATGGAGAATTTACAATTGCTTTCTGAGGAAACACAAAGTAGTAAGAGCAAAACATTTAAGTCTGCAAAGACTCTGGAGCACACATTAAGTGAAGAATTGTCTCGAGCAATATATGAAATACACAAACACATGAGAAACCTGAGGAAGAAAAGAGAATCTCGGTATAATTCCCTGATGTTCAGCAGCTCAATGCTACCAACTAATGCCCCACAGATAAAAGAAAGGACCCTCACAAAACCTGGTCACGTGGTACCCACTTTGGGGAGTCTTCAAAATTCATCCTAAAGTCCTATGCTTGCAAATACTCATGCATGAAATGGACATGTCTCAGTCATCAAAATTCACAGGTGCTTAGAATATTTTCATTTTAAAAGTAACAGAGGGGAGGGATGATGTGATTTTGGATATTGCTTTTTGTGTAAGTTTTTTAAAGGTGCTCATCAGATATTTCAATCCTATTTTTATTTAGTTCACTTCCTTTTCAAAAACAGTGTTCATAAGTGTAGACACTACCAAAAGGCAGTGGTATGAATAGGGTATGATTTTGAAGTCAGGGCTATTTGCCCCTAGGGAGACATGACGTATGAAAGTGTAATACAGAAATATGATTTGTGATCACAGTTTTCTCTAAACTTAATGTCGGGTTGCAGCTGCATTTGGACAATTGAAAATGGTCTCGGAACATATTGTTGTGACAAAGAAATAGAGAGTCGCAAATGTACTACATAAAGATTATTTTTTCTGAATTCTCAATCTGTTTAAATCTTAAATCTGTCAAATTCGTGTATTAAATTGAAAAGCAAGACTACATGTTTTTCCAAGTTCATGGAACTGTGTTTAGTCAATGCATCAAAATGCATGAATGTGCTCACCATAATTTGCACATGATAAGTAGTTTTAGGGGATCCAGTCCCTCTCCAGGCTTTTGTAGTACAAGATATATACCAGGCATAGCTACACAAATGTAGGTAAAACATTTATACTTCAAAAATATAAATAAATCTAAAATTAACTATTAAAAAGAAAGAAAAGTCCTTTAAATAATGGAAAATGGAAATACATAGAGGGTTCATATAAATAACTAAGAAACATATAAATTTTTTTTCATCATCATTACCCATGAGGGGAATGTAATTATAATGCTTTGAGAATTCATCCTACTCCAGTCACAGTAGCTAAGTTTTTCATGTATAATGCCAGCATATTACTTTCTTCACTGGGGCAGTACTTAAATACATAGGGTACGCTTCTTCAAAGCTTTCTCGTGCATTTTTAGATAACTAATGTTTCTGTGCTAGTTGTTTTTACACTAAAAATGATATTTTCATCTTATTAAATGAAAACTATTAATTTATATTTTATCATTGCACCTACAGAAAAACAAAAATGAATACATAACTCCAAGGTATTGAAAAATCCCAATAGTTGATAGAGAAATTTAATTAAATAACTAATAAATAGAAAGCTAACGGATAAATTTATTTTATAGTTATTATCTTATCCATGAGTACATTAAATTCTCATACATCAAATTTATGGCTATATTAATATTTGTAATTGAAAGTAGTTACATTGATATTTCTAATTGAAATTACACTATATGTATTTATTTCATCTTGTTTTGGTTTTGAGTTTGTCTTACTGGATTCTGTGTTTTAGCACTTGCACCAGTACTGTTAGGATCTATAATATAATATCAACTATTCCAAGTGACATAGGCTTGTAATTGAAGGTTTTCAAGAGACTGATACATGAGGACTTTAAGTTTAAGGTACCAGGACTGCAGAGAGAGCCAATGACATCCTGGGCAACCTAGCAAGACCCTGTATTAGATATCAACAATAAATAATAAACAAATAAGGTCTAAAGGATTAGTGTTTGTTTTTAATTGCATGTATGTGTTATGGGCATGATATCTCATGTACCTATGGAGGTTGTCATATGCTTGTATACCTTGGAATGTGTTCAGATGCACAATGTAGCGGGAATGAACAAAACCTGTATCATTTATAGGAGTAGTAAATGTGTGATCTTAACTGTTAAAGCATCTCTGCAACCCGGTTAATGAATATTTAAAGGGATGTTTTCTGTGTATATAATGGTAGACTGCTTGCCTACCATGTATAAGGCCTTAGGTGCAATCTCCAGAACTTAAAAGTAAAATGTTTAATGCATACATCACTTCTATTCAAGTGATTTTTTTAAAAAAAGATTACAAATGTGAAAAAGTTTAACTGAAATTTGATTTTTCTTATAAAAATTCCTGTACTTCATTGATACACACAACTCTAATTGCTGCAGGAAATTGTGTGTGTGTATGTGTGTGTATGCACATATGCCAGCATGTGTTGTGTATGCTCACTCACATGTGTATATCAGACAATTCAGAAATGAATATTTTTGCATATATATTGAGGTTCATTTGCATATGCCTAATTCCCACAATTTTCCTGACTAAATAAAACACCAAATCCATTGGAATTGTATTACTAAATATTTTTTATTCTTTCAAACTCTCCAAAATGACATGATCCTCTCTCTGCCTCCATTCCAAGACTTTTGAACTTTTCACACCCTTTTTTTCCTTTAAGTAGAGAGATAAAGAGAAAAAAAAGATTTTTCTTTGTTTAGCTTTCATTTGAATGTATTCTGGCATTTAATAGCCTTATTTTTATTTGTTATTTCAGGATGATTGCCTTCTGCCTGACATGCTCATTTTATATGTTGGGTACAAGGTTAGCACTGTAGAGGTACTTCCTCTGAACTGAAATATTTCCTAATTCATAAGATTCAGGATGTTGTGAGCGCTCAAGGGCCCCAGGAAGCTCAGTATGTGACAAGACTGATAAAGAACATTCCAGAGTTTATGAAGCAATAAGCATTTGCTGAGACAAGGAGACTATCTGATGCAGTGACCTGAAGTTTGGCAGTATGCTGCTGGAACTCAGCTTTCTGAGCTTCCCCAACTTGTGTGTGCTTTTAAGCTGCCCTTGAATCACCCATCCTTCTGAAAGTAGCTCCTCATGCTCTTTTAAGGGATCTCAATAATCTCTCTGGTTTACCTAGGTAGGATTGAATGGAAGTAGTATTTTGTTTGTTTGATTGTCTTTGGCACACTATTTGTGGTGTGCAGAGGTTTTTTCTTATATCTCCTCAAGTAAAATTGTACACTAGTTAGATATTTTTATTAAACATTTGTGTTTATATCCTTAGATTAATGCATTTTTCAACCCTCACCAGAGAAGCTTCTATTTGCAGTAGATGAAGATTGACAGAGATCCACAACTGGCCAAATTGTATAAAATAAGGGGGGAAATGGATGATAACAAGGGAACAGGTTCTTCTAGACAAATCAAGGAAGTGGCATATACGAACTCAGAACAGTTGTAACAATATAAGCGGAATTTTTTTGTTCTTGTTGGGACCACAATCAGCTCCGTTCCACCAGCCACTTCCCAAATATGAGTGCTTGAAATGCTCAGCTGCCAGTTCAGGTTTATTACAACTTAAATTAACCTATTATGCGCTGCTTCATGGCTCGTGAATTTTACCTTCCCTGCATGTCCCGTGTTCTTTCCATCTGCCTGGCTACTCCTCTAACTCCACCTTTTTCTTCCTAGCATTCTCTCTGCTATGAAAATCCTGCCTAGCCACTGATCAATCAGCTTTTTATTAACAATGAGAGCAATACATATTTACATTCCACAAAGATTGTTCCATAGCATGACAACGTGAACAAGATCGGTTGCAGCTGAAGCCAATCCAAATCCCAGGATGAAAAGGGACAAGGGACATTGGTCATGAAATCTCAGGATTAGTCATGGAGCAATTGTTAACCACTGATGAAGAGGAAGTTTTCATTAAGAAGATAGCCCCTGAAAAATCAATAACACTCCATTGGAAGGCCACAAGGATAAGCATATTTGAGAGGGATAATTGATCTTGATGGGGGAAAAAGAGAGAAGAGTTGGTTAGATAAGAGGATGGATTGACGAGAGTTGATTGGAAGGGGTGAATATGATTAAGCACATTATGAAATTCTCAAGGAGCTAATATAGATAAAATTATACATATTATTTACAATGCACAACTTACATATGTTTACTTAGCATTGGGGCTGTGATGTAACTAATCAAGAGGAGAGTGTTTGAAATTGTATTTAATGGCAATGTAATTCCTTATATAGACTTACCACAGTTTACGTACGTATTTGCCTCATCTCAATTATATAGGTGGCTGAGCTTTTGCCTATGAAAGTAATGATTATCATAGAGTAATTGTTGCTGTATCTATCATATTATATTTAGGATGCTAGAATGTGGATTCATGAATTCATGCACATGAACATCTCTGCCTTTCAGTAAACATGCATAGTTTAAAGTTTTTATCATTTATTAGTTACTCCTTTGGACATATTTAAATGGGAAAATACTTTTGCATATTGTAGTTTTTACAAATATGCTTTTCCCATTTTGTACAATCTTACACATTCTTGCTAGTGATAATATTCTTTGGTATTTCCAGTGGCTATCATTTTTCATGCTGTTCTTTCCCTCCTAAGTGATAAGTGTCTAAATGCTAATTTTGTAAAAATGGTGTTAAATGATTAATAAATCCCCATCTTAGAAGGTTAAATAAAGAAAGTTTTGCTTATAGGCTAAATATTTAATTATATGGATTAATTATATATCTGAAAGGCTTTTACTTGCTTATTTTATTTCTACAACTAAAGTCTATGATAGGAACTACCTTATCTATGTTCACTGTTTTATTTCTTACCCCAAAAGTATGTCTACTTGTTATGACATTTGATAGATATTCATCAATTTAATGAAGTAATTAATTGTTGGGTTTCTCCCAAATGTTTATATTTATATTTATATTTACTTTTTTAAATGTTTATATTTCTAAGTAAAGTTTACCCTTATTTATATGTCAGTAGGGGTTATATTAATGGAAAAAGTATAGTGTTGTTTTTTAATATCTACATCTGACCATTAAAATTTACTTATTCTTAAGCATAGGCAATTGTGAAATAAATGATTTATGCTAGGATAAAGATATGCTTTTGCTTTTTGGATGGGGATAAGCTCGTGCACAGTGAGGGATCCCAGCATGCTTCCGTTGTCATTGCTCTGGTAAGTCTGCTGGGTAGCTTGTCAGCATCCAGACAAACAAATTGTGGTTACTAGGAGACCGTCATGTTCAGATGGTTGCAGGTGTCAAGCAGGGAGAGTCTAAGGACAGTTTACATGTTTGAGAGAAACATTAGGGTTAGAATCTAGAGTCTTCCATAAAGTTACAGGCTGCAATCTGGTATCCATTATATACAATGTTATGCAATGCTTCAAGTTGGAAATGGTTGGCCTCGGCATTTGATGTTCTGACTGAGCCACAGGCACACGAGAAACACTGTTTCTAATAAGATTTATTTTAAGTTGTTTTATTTGTGTGAGAGTTTGTCTGCTTGTATGTGTATGTGACACATATGTGGATGATGCCCAGAGAAGTCAGAAGTTACTAGATCCTCTGGAATTAGAGTTACAAATAGTTCGGGGCCACTAAGTTGGTGTTTGGAAAGAACAGTAAATGCTTTTAACCATTGACCCATCTTTCCAGGCTCCTGATTAAAATTTTAACCACTACTTTTATTACACAGATTTTAAAAAGTGGGCCACATGATAAGTGCTTTTGAACTCAAAATTATAAAGGAATCAAATATGAGTTAATAATAACCTCATAGTAATATTTTAGTGATCTTGTTGACACTGAAATGTGAATGCGTATTTGATATCTTTCTTTTTATTCTTTTCCTTTTTTTCTCATGAGACATAACCTGGTTTTTTTTTTTTGGATATCTCTGGCTAAGTGTACAGAAATAGGTTCTATTTTTTTTCCTGTTGGTTGAAGAACTAAAAGTCAGGAAAGAACATACACAAAACCAAATTTTACCCAAGTGGAAATAAGCGATAAAATTAATTCTTCATGACTGAGGAGAACACAAGCTGGAGTCCACCTTTCTGCCAAAGGGGATGGGATTGGGCTTTTATTGGGGGTGAATGGAACTTAGAGGTAGGAGGGTAAATTCTTTCAAAGTCTTCTCCTGGTTGGTTTATTTAAAGATTGAAGGACTGGCTGGTACACAGCCTGTGTCAGACTGGGCATGTCTGGGGTAAACCTGAAAAATATATCCCATGTCCCTGACACGATTTCATGTCCTCTGTTACCAAGAAGGAAGAACCAGGGAAAAGATACTATTCTCCATCAACTTAAGACATGCTTGTGGAACTATGTTCAGCGAGACCTCTCTGTCCCTCAGTATCTTCCAACAAAAAGCACTAAATTAATCTTAATGTCTCTTATTCCAATATGTCAGGACATTCCACTAACTGTGGTTAGGATTTGAGCCAAGGCAAATCTGTTCCCTCCCACTTACAGGAAGCGATGTTTCATGACAGCAGTCAGTATTTCCCTGAAGCGCTTCTAAGCAAGAAGCCTATGGAAGAAGGATCCATTTAGTGCTGTACTGGGTGTAGGTCTCACCTCCCTTGTAATAGCATATTACCTTAGTCCCATATTCCCCGTGTTTGGAAGGAAACCGATAACATACATAAAATAAAATTAGCAATACTGAAATTAGGACGGTTAAGAGTTGAGTCTGTCCCACGTTCATTAAGGTCAGAAATGATGGAAACATGCAGGGTACCAGCCATGGAATTGCTGCATGTTTATCATGGGAGCTGGCTGACAGCATATCTTTTCCTCCCTTGTCAATCATTACGTGTGCTTTGCGGAAAGTTCCTTTAGAATGTGGATGATCATTCCTCATCTTCCAGATTAAACTGGATCTCTGTCCCCATGTGTCTATAACCTTTATGCCGTGCAGGAGATCCAGCATTAATTTTAAAGAGGATGTCTCCTCAGTATCTATGTTAGCATAGGTATTACCAACTAACTCAAGGTGTGTTTAATTTATTGTTGCGGAACTGCACTTAATTTTAATATGACAAAGCATATATTCAAGTAGATTTTAAGAAAGCTCAATGTTATAGTTTTGTTGGTAGTGCACTACCAATAGAAAATTTCTTCCCCATGTATCAGACTTTATTTACAGATAGCAAAAGTACAGACTAAATAATGTACCAGAGAGAAGTATGGATTGCACTGTCATTGGAGTAATAGCCAAATACCAGCTTCTTAAGATAAGTCCAAGGGGATATCAAGCCCAAATGGGACTGATGATGGAGAACTGTCCACCTATAACCCCAATGATGTGGATGTTCTTGGTTGTCTCTCTTATCCCTGTGAGTTGACCTACAGAGTAATTGGTGGCCTTTGAACATGGACTATGCAAGTATCTATTCTTTTCCACGGCATAGAATTCCAATCATCTATCTCATGGCCAGGTCAGATTCTATTATTATTATTATAGCTAATAATTCTTGTCTGTTAAGTTTACTGACCAATTGTCATTTCAGCCTTCAAACAAATTTGTAGCGTCCATTCTATTTGTTAGATCCCAATTTTATTTTGGAATGTCAGCCTCAAAATACATCCAGTTTTATAAAGGGAAACCTTTCCTCTAAGATGTGCCTTTCTTTTGTTTTGGCATAATCCAGTATACAGTTTAAGAGGACTCTCTTTGAACGATGGACCGTGTTTGGAAGAGTACTATTTTGATAATAATTATGTACAGATTTTTAATTATCCCATTATAAAGTTAAAATGTGGGAGTGAACAGGTAGGCTGTGGTCTATGTTTCCCAGAGGGACTTTCCTAGACGGATAGCTATTATGGTGATAATAGCATTAGAAATATATGTCTGTCAACTTACCCTCCCTAGTTAGTCGCTTGTTGCCACAGGTACAATAATTCAACCATAGCTACAAGACAGGGAATACAAGGGGCAGTGTGTCAGAGAGCGGAGTAGCAATAGGCCTTCCATATTTATTTCCTGTCCTCTATAGTAGCAAGAGAAGCTTTTAATGGAATGGCATTGATGAAAACCCAAAAGTAGATGAGCTGTCTGAAAAGTAAAACCACTTTGTTTTTCCAATGCTGGCGGGACCAGCAGGGTTTTCTTAACTAGAGCTCTAGAAGTATAACAAATTGTCCCTGAAAAGCATCCTCTTTGTTGTTCTAGTCTAGATATCTTACGCTTAGGAAGGCAAGGCTTTCCATGTTGCAGGTTAGAAATGGACAATGGGAACAATGAGATTTCTCAGAAAAGGGTGAATGGCATCCTACAGTTTTCCACTGGGAATTCCTCACAGGAGTGGGAAATTCTCCTTCTACTTCTGTAAAATAAGTAACAGGATATAAATTTTGATATACCTAGATGGTCACATGCTTTCAGCATGGATACTTGGTATTTAAGTTATTGCCTATCTGGCAGTCACAAATATCCTTTAGAGTTGAGAATACCTCCAATGCTGTGTTGGGTTTTACCATATAAAGGCTGTCCGAATTTAAAACTTTGAGCTCCAGGATGAAAAGTACCAAGGTTGCAACTTTCTGGCAATTGGTAGCCCATACCTTTGCTACCTACCTGGTTTGAGTCCTCAGTTAGGTAACATAGTGACAGAGAAGTTGAGCCTATAGGTTGTAAAATCACACTCAAAGCTAAGTCTATGCTTTCATTTACATGTAGAAGGAACCAGGAAACTGGACTGGGTGGATAGACCCAAAGTGGGAGCCTATGTAAGGGCTTCTAAAACAAACAAACAAACAAACAAACAAATGAACAAATAAATAAATAAATAAATAAATAAATAAATAAATAAATAAATGAGTTTTTAGTGTGGGAAGTCCTTTTGTATATGTGTTGTTTTATTGGCTAATAAGGAAGCTGAATTTGGCCAATGGCTTACCAAAATATAGCCAGGCTGGAAGAGATATATTTAGAGAGAGAAGGTGGATTCAGGGACATACCATGTAGCCATCAGAGTCGAAAGATGTAAGCTGTTAGTTAGAACCTTGCCAGTAGGCCACAAGCCTCACGGTAAAATATAAAATTACAGAATTGGGTTAAATTAAGATGTAAGAGCTAGCTAATAAGAAGCTAGAGCTAATAGGTCAAGCAGTGATTTAAATAATATAGTTTCTTAGTGATTATTTCATTGTCTGGGTAGCTGGGAATAAAGAAGCAGCCTCCAACTACAGGATTTGAGGGTGTGTAGACTATTAAATGCTAGGTTTGAGTTTCTACAAAACTTGAAAAAAGGGGCCTAGCCAGTTCAACATATCCAAGAATCCAAATTTTGCAATATCAAGTACTTTTTGAAAAGCCTTTAGCCATGTCAATATCTGATGGAAGATGAGTTCCAGGATAGCCAATGCTGTTACACAGAGAAACCCTGCCTTCATATAAACCAAAAATCAACAAACAAACAACAACAACAACAAAAGATGTAGGAAAGATCCTCTCAGATTCTAAATCCCTAGTGGCCTGTGTTAAAATTAGACCCAGGTAGGTAACTATTGGTTGGCAAAGTTGGGTTATTCTCAAGACATCTAATTTATATTCAATCAGTACATTCTAAAACAGCTCTGTGGCCTTGGAAATTATTTATTCAGTTGTCCCATACGTGGGAATGTCACCATTTTAGCACTTGTCCAATCCATCAGATTCTAAAAGAATGATATCCCAAGCAAATGTAGGCTGTTTCTTGAAATAACTATGGAAAATGTTCCAACTGACTAGTCCCTGAACTACAAGCAAGGTCCTGAAATGCACCAGGTATCAAGATTTAACTGAGTAACAAAATGTTATCCTTGAGGTCTAATACTGCCTCTGAGACCATATTAGTCAAGGTTTTAGAATAATTGGGTTTGGAAAGCATGAGTCCTTGTATCAGTCTCCACTTATTTGTACCATTCCTAATTCCCAGGATTGAGGTGCCACAAAGACATGAACATTCAACCAACAAACCTATCTTTTAAACATCTGGATCATAGATATTAGTCTTTTACGAAACCCTCATTTCAACACACATATTTTTGGTGATTAAAGAGGATGGAGTTTTTTGGATTGAATGAAAGATTATCCGTCTTGTCCTGAATATTGTCTTCTAATCTGTCCATATTGTAGGATCAATTTTGGGTGTCATTGGAGCTTAAGCTTCAGTTTAACCAAGAGGTTTGTCTTAGTTTTCTTTTGCTGTGATAAGACACCATGACCTTGGCAATTTAACAAATAAACATTATTAAAAAGGAGTTTAATTTGAACTGACTGTTTAATAGGATTAGAATCAGCAGAGAACTTACATCTTGATCTGAAAGTCTGTGTGTGTGTGTGTGTGTGTGTGTGTGAGAGAGAGAGAGAGAGAGAGAGA
>LOEQ01012438.1:0-21137 GCA_001685075.1 Bramus lutescens
GAGAGAGAGAGAGAGAGAGAGAGAGAGATAGAGAGAGAGAGAGCATATACATGTGAGTATGTGCAGGCATGTGCGTGTGTTCACTAGATACTAGATAAGGAAGTACTTCACAAACATGAAATAATATTGACATAAAAAGGAAGGTAGTTTGGATTATTTTTCTCTTTGTTGGGACAAAAGACACAATAGAAACAATGTAGGGGAGGATAGATCTATTCTAACTTAGGCTTAAGAGACTACTTTCCACCGTGGGGAGAAGGCAAGGCAAGGGGCTCAAGAGGGTGGAGCTTCCCTGTGGCTTCTCACTGCTGTTCTACCAGGGTCCAGAAAACTCGCATCAGAACTAGATGTAGGTATAACTGTCATGGATGAATTCCAGAGGCCAGCCTCTTCCAGCCAGGTTCCACATCTACACCTTCTAAACCTCTCGAGACATTGTCTTGGGCTGGAGATAGGTGTTCACACACATGAGGCCCCGGGTCACAGTAAGCATTTCCCATTTGAATGTAGGAAAGCTAAGTACTTTAACTGGGCAGTTTCAGCTAGAATTTGAGTGAAAGATATCCATCTTTGATAGCTTAGAAAAATAGGCATTAGAAATGTAACTTTTTAACATCCTAGATTTGAAAAGATATTTTGAAAACCAATATGAATTCTGCTGAAGTATGTTCAAGAACTCTCATTTAGAGTTAAGTGGAAGAAAAGCCAAATCGTCTTTGCAGATGTTGAGAAAAAATTCATTGCGGGCAATCACCATTTAATATCCAGCGCTGACTTTCTGAGCAAGTGCTTTCTCTAAATGATAAATCAAATGTGTTGGGAGTATCATTAATCTTAGATTATAAATGAGACAAGCAAGAATATTAAGACAATGGAAACATTAACATTAAAAATCGGCCATTACATTAAAGAATAGAAAAAATGTTAGAAAACTATCCTGAAATTTTTGAGGTTAAATTCAACATACTCTGTAGCAGGGAGTACTGTGTAATGCTAGCATGTAGGGTGAACTGTAAATATTACCCATCTAGATGCCATGTAGTAGACATGTTGCCAATACTATATTGCTATAACTAACACTTGAAATAAAAGGATGCAAAATTTGCATTTAAAATAAAGATGTGAGGCCAGTGAGCTGGCTTTGCAGACAAAGATGCTTCCTGCCTAGTGTGACAGCTGAAATTTGAGCCCTAGGACTCATGTGGAAGGAGAAAACAAAATTTCTGAAAGTTGTCCTCTAGCCTCTACACACACCACGGCATACACTCATGAAGGCATACACATACACACTTGCACACACTTACACACACAGAGTCACATATGAAATACATATTAAAAACAGGGACATCAAAAACAACTGTTTCCTTAAATGCTATTTATCCCAGGATGTAAGCAAAGGAGACTACTTTCTAGGCTTTGAATAAGCACATGTTCGTTTTCTTCCTGTTGCCATGATAATTACTTGGACCGAAAGCATCTTGGGGAAGGAAAGGGTTCATCTAGCTCACACTTGCAGATCACAGGCCATCACTGAGAAAATCAGGACCAGAACTTGAGGCAGCAACCACAGAAGAACACTGCTTGCTGTCTCACACAAGCTAATTAGTTTTCTTACACAGCTCAGGACCACCTGCCTAGAGAGTGGAGCTGCTCACAGTGGGCTGGGCCCTCCCCTATTAACAGTCAGGACAATCCCCCACAGACACACCCATGGGCTAACCTGATCTAGGGAATGTCTCGAAGCTTTTGTTTCAGGTGACTCTAGGTCTTTTCAAGTTGACAATTAAAGCTAAATAGGAGTCCATATTGTAGCCAGAGGCTTTTCTGTCCCACCCAGTCTGGCAGCCACTTTAAATAATCACTCAGAGGCTTATATTTATTATAAATGTTTGGCCAATGACTCAGGCTTCTTAATAGCTATCTCTTCCATTTAAACAAACCCATTTCTATTAATTTGTGTACCACCATGTGGCCAGTGGCTTATTGGTGGTTCTCAGGCAGTTTCTTCTGTAAAGCAGGAACCCTGAAGGACCATCCCATCTTGTTTTGGAAAAGTTCAGTGATCACCTTCCTGTGAGTTCTGCATGTCCAGTTTATACAGCATACTGTCAAGAGGTCCAGGCAAGAGCAGTTTCTTGCCTGAATGGCTAGCCTTTTTACATTGAAAGCAAACCCCATAACAAGTTTCTTTGATGCCCATCATCTTCTCTGAAGTAAGTGGTGCTGCCAGGAGCAGATGCATCTCATACAGAGAAAAGTCTAAATTATCAAAACATTTTAAATGCCATATTCAGTAGGTCTTTGATATGTTTGAAGATCACATAGCTATCTGAAATATATCTCTGTATTACCTTGAAAATCTAACATGACTATCAGTTTGATAGATATGGGTGACTATTAGCTTGTACTTCTTTATTATCCTGAATAGCTTTTAAGGACTAAAACTCCATATTGCATAATTAAACAAGCTGTATAGGGATGAGCTGTATAGGTAATACCTTAAGCAAAAATAGAAACAGATGTACAGCATAAGGACAATAACCTTAAATTAATATCAATATAAAAATCCTTTAAACAAGAATAGAAACGTACATACAATGTAACAAAATTAACTTTAAATTTGTATTATATCAAAATCCACACCAATGCAAAAATCTGAGATTAATAGTTGCATTTTTATCCTATATTCACATATTCCCCTAAATATAACAAACATCCAGAACCCACCAAATAACCAAAAACCATCTATACCCCACAATTCTTGGGAATGTGGATGTTGTTTTCTCCAAACCTGCTTCCTACTGTCTGTGGACAAAGTATCTCTAGGGTCCCTGAGAAAATTTAAGGTAATAGTCAAGTCCTGGGAAGACCAGTTATAACCTTTGTTGATAGATACCACCTGTCAAGGTTCAGGAGGTCTCCCTTGATCCAAGGTGGTCCATCTCAACCTGGAAGGAAAGCATAGCCTTGTTTCCACAGGAAACAAAAGAACTGCTTCTCCAAAGCAATGCATCTTTTAAGTTTCATTTTATACATTTTTAACTTCAGTTTTAAAGTTAAGGGATTTGTAAATATTTAGTTTGGTGTATTTTATCAGTCTCTCTTTTGGTCCCATGTCTCCCAGAAGCTGCCTTTTGCCTATTAGCTATCAAAAAAACCCCTCAAAACCAACACAATAACATAGAGGATCCAGGCTCCCTGTGTATTTCCCACCTTTATGTGGCTTTTTTCTCTTAATTTTACTGTCTCTTTAAAGTCCTTGTTTTAATTTTATAGTCTATAACTGCTTATACCCTTTTTCTTTCTTATGCCTGCACACATTGTAAAATATATCATAGCTGGATGGTGTTAGTGTATTCCTTTAGTCCCAGCACTCAGGAGGCAGAAGCAGGTGGATCTCTGTGAGTTCAAGGCCAGCCTGGTCTACAGAGTTAGTTCCAGGACAGCCAGAGTTTTTACACAGAGAAACCCTGTCTTGAAAAACCAAACCAAATAACAAACAAACAAAAAAATTGGGGCCTGCTTAGATGTTTTTCTGTCTGTACCTCTTTTTACTATGTATCTTTTAGCCAGTTTTTTGTCTGTATGAGCAAAAGATAAATCTACTATACTGTGTGCAGCTGATTAGCCTCTTTGTACTGAGGCCTGCTTGAGACCAAGGAAACGTGCCATGCTGCTTAGCTCATGGTAGCTAGCTCCATCTTGCAGGCAGCTGTTGGGAGACAGGCTACTATTGGTATGAGACTGTGAGACTAGGAAGCCCAGTGTGACTCTGTTTCTGTGTGTTCAGAAACTTCTTAAAGTTTTTTCAGGTCTTATGTGGAACCAAGCCAGGCACTGGGCACCATATGTAATCAGAGTTTCTCTCCCACCAGCCATTCCTGAATAATTGCTCCAAGGCTTAATAATAATTATAAATGTTCGGCCAACGTCTGAGGCTTATTACTTTCTAGCTCTTACATTTAGATCAACCCATTTCTATTCATCTAAGTGTTGCCATGTGGCGATGGCATTACCCGTCTGCTGGCATGGTGTTCCTTGTGTGGCTGGATGGCATCTCTCAGACTCTGCACTTCTTCTCCTGCATCTCTGCTTGGATTTCCTGTCTGGCTCTATCCTGCCTTGCTATAGGCCAAAACAGCTTTATTTATCAGCCAATGAGAGCAACAGATACTCAAAGTGTGCAGAAAGAAATCCCACAGTACCATATGCGTTTTCCCCATATTTATTTCCATTTTCTTCCTTCTGCATGGTTGTGTCTATATGCCAAAGGCTTGACTTTAAGACCTAGCAGAAAAACACCTGATTTTATCAATTACATAGTCAAGTATTATAAATTCTTGAAAATCTGAAGCTTTTTTACTTATTTAATCATATATTTATGCATGTAATACTGGGACTTGAACCCTAAGCCTCACACATGGTAGTTGAAACAGTGTACCAATGAGCTATATCCTTAGCTCTAAGGCTGTAATTTATTTTGTTTAGTGACTTGTGCCTTTATTTCTTTTTTTCTTTTCAGACAGGGGACAGAGGATGTCAAGAAAGCCAGACTCGCTATATATAAAACCCAGTCCTGAGATAACATTATCACTCCATTCCTGAGGATGGAGCCAGCATGAGTCAATCATTTCTTGAAGGCTCTGCCCTCCTCATACTGTTACAATGGTAATTACATTTCAGCAGCAGTTTTGGAGGGAACAGTCACCATAGTACCATGGTTATTGAAAACAAGTGTGTCTGGTGGGCCAGAGCCATGTATTAGTATCTGCTGCTTTTCCTACTGTCACTGTGGTAGTTTCATATTTTCAACTTGACACCATGTAGAATTACCAGGAAATGGAGTTTCATATACTGTCTAGACCAGGCTAGACTGTGGAAATGTGTATCAAGGACTTTTTAATAGAGGTAGGAATGCCAACCCTGAATGTGTAGTACCATTTTGTTAGCTGGGTCCTGGCTGTGCACAAGCGACTGTGCATGCATGTTTTTCTCTCCGCTCCTGACTGTGGATGTGACTATCTGCTTGGACTTCTCGCTTTGACTCCCCTCAATGGTGGACTATAACCTGCAATGGTGACCTCAGATAGCCCCCTTCTCTTTATGTTGCTTTTTGTCAGGGTATTTTTTTTTTAAATCAGAGCAACAGGAATGGAAATAGGCCAGCAATGCTGCTCCTTAGAAGCTAGTTCTCACACTCCCTAGGCAGGCTGCACACACCAGAGGGTAGAAAATGAACAAAGTGAAGGGATTTCTCTTGAAATATACAAATAGTGATATAATTTACATAGATGCCTCAGCTCTGGATGGCCCAGTTTTGAAACCCTAACTTCTATTAGTCAATGGTTCTAATGCATGTTAACACAGCTGACAATATTCTATAATATGACCTCCCAGTCTTAGCAGGTTGCAGCGTAGTGAACTTCTTGAGTAGGCAGCCAATAGCAAATGTGAGTCCCACAAGATTCTATGAGGCCTGTTACCAGGCAGAGTTAGCAGAGCTGCTCCTGAACAAACACCACAGTTCCACTAATTGCTGTTACAGGGGCCCTGTCCTTCTGGGGGACCAGTTTTGTGGTGTTTTACAACGTACTGTGGAGGGCTGTCTGATGGCAACCAGGAGAACTTCTGCCTTTCAGATTTCCTGTCTCCCTTGCCTTCTGGTGCACACAACTGTGGCTGTGCATTCCTTACATCAATTCTCTCCTCAGACATAAGCCTTTCTTGTACTCGGCTTTGGTTTTATTTCTGTTCCTGTTATTACAGAGGTTTTCTGGCAACCAGCTGTTTCTTTTCAGCATTTATGAGGATTTGGCCATTTTTTTTTATTATTTCCTTTCAGTAGTAGGGAGTCCAGAGTTCAGCTCTGGCAAGGGGTCCATCAGCCTGTGTTTTGTGAGTGGATTATGCATGAGGTTGGCCCACACCTTGGCTCTGATTTCAGCTTTAGGGGGCCTCCTCTTGCCTTGGAGCCTGTGGAAAGTTGTTCTCCGTACCTCCCAGAGCGGGAGAAACTAAGGCTTTAGGCTAAATTGCCAAATCCTGTATTTGTGCACCAGCAGGCAATAAGTGAAGAAGCTTAAGCATTGCGTCCCTACTGTCTGAAGCCTGCAGACCCTGCAATCAAACGCGGAGGCCATATTCCGAAACAATTGTGTCCCATGACGGTTGATTATGGGAAGAGTCAGCCTCTCAAAGGATGCTTGCCAATAAAACAAAGTGAAAAACTGGATCTCGTCATAATTTCTACTCCACAAACCACAATTTTGTAGATGATAGCTGAGCTCTTATTCAGATTTCGAAAAACCGCTTTGTGTACTTAGAGACCCTGCATTCGCACAGGGCCCTGGATGGAGGACTCCTCCGCAGGCATTAAGCAGCATCAAGCAGAGACTGGCTGTCTCTGCTAAGCCCATTCAGGCTGCCTGTGACCTTCTTGCCCAGCCATGCTGACAGCCTGTGAAGACTGAGTTAACCATGAGATCCACCCAGCAGCCAGGGCTATTGGGCTCCTTCTTCCTGCCGTGTTGAAGTTGGGGTTTATCTTCCTGAAGAATGATTTTATAGACACCTCAGAGTCAAGCCTTTATTTCTACATCAGAATGCGGTCGGCAGCAAGTTCAACACTGGTAAACTGCAGGTGCCAGCCAACTTCACAAAAGGCAATGTGCAGGGGAATGTGTGTGACTTACTCTTTTGTCACCTCTGGAGGATATCTTGTTTACAGATCTCCGTGAACTTTCCTCTTAGTTAAGAAATGCGAGAAATAAAATCAGGCAAATGGCGCTTCTCACGCTGGGTGTGGAAACAAAGCTTTTGTTGGCTTTCTCTAAATTGTGAAGCAGTTTTAAACATCCCTCTCTGTACAGAGTTTGCATCCATGGAATCTCTCACCCTCACTTACCCGATGACCCAGAGAGTTAAATTTCAATTATGAATTAATTCTTAGGTAACTATTTAACTGAAAATGAATATATGCATTTTGGGGGCTGAGGAGCTTGTATCTACATTAGAATATAAAAATCATCTATCTATCTATCTATCTATCTATCTATCTATCTATCTATCTATCTNTAAAGAAACTGGCTTGGCCTGATAGGGTAGAATAGAGCTAGGCAGGGAAAACTAAACTGAATGTTGGGAGAAGGAAGGCAGAGAGAGAGAGAGAGAGAGAAGCCATCGAGCTGCCACCAGAGACAGACATGTTGAAACCTTGCTAGTAGGCCATGAGCCTCATGGTAAAATATAAAATAATGGAGATGGGTTAATTCTAGATGTAAGAGGTAGCTAGCAATACACTTCAAATAGTTGGCCATGCAGTGATTTAATTAATACAATTTCTGTGTGGTTATTTTGGGAGTCTGGGCGGCCAGGAAACAAACAAGGGGAGGACAGCTGGGAACAAACAAGCAACCTCCTTACTACATCTATCTATCTATCTATCAATCATCTTTCACAGAGAAGCAATTAAGAATCAATCATCCTGTCAAAGAAAATGAAAATGTTATTTTCACTCTGTAACTGTTTAGAAAGTAATTATATAAAAATAAATATAAATAAAAATTATATTAGAACTAGGGAGTGGTTCAGTCAGTCAAAGTCCTGGAATATAAGCATAAGGTTAAATTCCTAGCATGCATGTAAAAAGCTGTTTATGACTGTGCTGGGGTTGGACAACCTTGGACCACTAGCCAGTCTATCCAACTGAGTGGTATAGGAGGTTCTTCTGTCTATGTGTTGCTTTCATTGGTTGAATAAAGAAACTGCCTTGGCCTTTTGAAAGGGCAGCACTTAGGTAGGCAGTGTAGACAGAACTGAATGCTGGGAGGAAGAAGGGCAATTTGGCAGATGCCATGAAGCTCCTGCCTGAGACTGACGCTGGTTAGAATCTTTCCCAGTAAGCCACGACCTCTTGGTGCTACACAGATTGGTAGAAATGGGTTAAATCAAGATGTGAGAGTTAGCCAAGAAGAGGCTAGAGATAATGGGCCAGGCAGTGTTTAAATGAATAGAGTTTCTGTGTGATTATTTCGGGTGTAAGCTAGCAGGGTAGCCGGGATGAAAAGCAGGCCCACACTTCCTGTTACATCTGAGGAGCTCCAGGCTCAGTGAGAGACTCTGTCTCAAGAAGTAAAGTGGGTAACAGAGAAGGAAGATCCCTGGTATAGACCATTGGCTTCCAAATGCATGTGCACTTGTGTGCACACATATAAACTCATACGAGAGAAAAAGAATAAAGGTCATTTAAAGGTGAGCTTGGTCAAAAGAGTTTATATTTCACTAGATTAAAAATATACACAGTCTACTGCAAATCTTCTTATAAGTTACATGAGATGAAGAATATAGGCAGAGACAAGGACATTCCAAAAAGGAACAAAAATGGGGAGTCACTAAGAGAAATAAGAGATTATGGAAAACCTCAGTTGCCAGTAGACAGATCTGTGAGGTTAGGTACATTGATACTATTTTTCTATGGTGACACAGTGCCTTATAAAGAATTATAACTTTTCTCAACTCTCTTTTTTTGAGAGGCCAATGTGAGCAGAGCTTGTGTTCACAGCATGAATCCTTACAGTACATCTGTTTAGATAAGGCTGGTTTCTGTGCCCGTTGGCCAATGTTGGGGCCAGTCTGCTTATGGACTGTTTTGAATATCATTGCTGAATTTATGTTTCTAAAAAAGATCCTAAGTCTCTTATGGGCAGTGAGTACTGTATGAGTTTCATACAGTGCTCACAGTAGCCATATGGCGTATGCTCCATAAATACCTAGCAAGCAGCATTTAATTAGAGGACAGGGAGAGGGCACATCCCGCACTGACAGAATGCGACTGCCATTGATCTCATTTTGCTCTGCAATGAGCCGTTTACCTAGCCTAACGACCTGCGAGATGCTTTATTTTCACAGATGCAAAAGTCACATTAAAGAATGGATCCAAAGCCAGGTACAGTGGTGCACACTTGTAATTCCAGCACTCGGAAGGCTGAGGACTGATGCAGGAAAGTCACATTCCAGGGTAGCCTGCACCCATAGCTGAAACTTTGTCTCAACAAACTCAGTCATACCACGGATCCTAGTAAGGTCATAGTCAAACCTTGTATTAACCATACTCAATCGGGCACACCAACAAGCATTTCCTGGTCTTATCTATTGCAGCTTTGATTTGGTCACAGAGAAAGATGGTGAACTCTAGGTAGGTTAGGCTATTTCTGCTCAGAGCCAGGCTGAGCTACTGCATTTGGCCACTTCACCACAGGCTTTGGCTAATTCAGGCTGATTTCCTGTTATGCCTTCCTTTGGTTGTTTTAATGTTACCCATCAAATCAATGATGTTCTGATTTCCTCATCCCAAACTCTAGCCTCTCTCACTGTATTTGTATTTGTGTTTACACAAAATATAGTTGTCATGCTCCAGACAAAGGGTACTTTGAAAGAAACCTATCCTTTCCTAGTGTTCATATCTTTATATTTTTCTTAGGGCTCTTGAGTCCCCTCTGTAGCCATTATTCAGAAAACTACATTATTCTTTGCTGTTATTTTTCTTAGTCAGGACCCGTAGCCTTTCTTGTCTGTCTTAATTTTCTCTGAACTCATTCTAAATTTTCACATTGTATATAGCATGAATGTTTTAGTCCCAGACCCCAGCTCTTTAAAAGAAAAGCCACCCTTTCCTCACTGTTCTGGGAAATCTGCTTGGGCTCCTGGCCAAGACTACACTGCCCAGTTAGTATCATTCTGTTTCTGTGAATATGAGACTAGCATGTCCTGAGGTGTGTATGTTAGGAGCTTTTGTCAGATGCCCACTGTGTAGACCCTAGCAATTCTGAATTTATTTTAACTGCAAATGAGCTGGGCTAGAATGCTGGTACACTATATTGTATTTTGAAGGTAATATTAGACATAAATTACAGGTTAAAATGGTATCAAAAGAATAAACATTTAAAACCTTTAAAAATACTTAAACCATTTAAAAACCTTTGATACTATTCACTATATACAGGCCGATGAGAATATTAGTTTACATCACCAGCTTTTCTTCAGTATTACTTTGAATTGCTAATAAGTCACCTGTAAATTGTATAGAATTATATATCCGCAAGTTTTGCATTATTTGGACTTTCTGATCTTCTAGGAATGAGACTTCTAATCCCCTTGTACTAAGGAAGTGTCGTGTAGTCTTGATAAACAGGGACTAATGAGAGGGGCAACACCTGTCTGTGAGGCTCACCGGAAGATGATGCATGTGATCCCAGCAAAGACAGCACTCACAGCCTCGATGCTTTCTGCTCTAGCATTTTCTTTTGTACATCTTGACACAGAAACCAGGAGTGTTGTGCATCCCCTGAACTGGAGTGGGGGTAGACCAGCTTTGAACAAAGGTCACCCAACCCTGTAACTTGCCGGCCTCTGCTCTTTGGTTTCTTCTCCCTGACGGAAGGAGCCCCGGGCCTCCTAAGTGACAGGCTGGAAGCAGGTGGAGGGGTGGCTGGAGGAACTGGGAAGTTGCTGATGAGGGGCTCCAGTAGCAGCCACTAGCACTGGCCTCCAGCAAATAGCAGTGGGTTTATTTGCTTGACTGTGATAAGCCAGAAGTCACAGATGGGACAGGAAGACTGAAGAACATGGGTTCAAATGGCCTTTTACAGCTTTGCTGTGCTCCATTTCACTCTGTAAAAACTGTAAAATGGTTCAGTGAAACATGCCACATATCATATGTTCATTAACATATTTAAAAAGTACAGCAGTACTCTGATTAGTTTCCAACTTCATTCTTTGAAATAATGGGCCCTCTTTAGATAGTAATGGTGGGGTTAATACTGGATGCTGTCAGGGACGGTTTAAAAAAATAAAAGGAAATATGAGGTTGAGTCCTTTAGCATGCTGTTTCATTACGAGACAGAACTTTATTAAAGCATTAGAAGGCATAGCCGCGCCTTAAAAACTACATCCTTAGCTGACTGCACAATCAGTGGGAATCCAATAGGTCAAGTCCAGGGGTTCTTTGCGGTGTTTTACAATGCATTTCAGTATTATCCAACATCCAGCAGAGAGTTAGTATTATATGAATGTAACAGGAAGCCTCTTAATTTAGCCTGTGCAAAAAAGGGGCATTTATTATAAGATAAAGGGGGAGCCTTCTGGGACCAAGACTAAGTTCTCAGGAAAGAATTATAACCATGGCAGAATGCTCAGGAGTCCCGTATTAAGCAGACAAGCCATTTTACCTTCTTGTATGCACACATAAAATCTAAAAATGGGGCAACTGACTGTTACTACTTCAGATTTGTTCTACCTGAATCTATGATGGTATTTAATAAATAATGGTTGAGGTACTTCAGCTGTTATGCCACCCCCCTCCCGGTTAAGTATTTAGTGATCTGTAAATAAGAAGTTGAGAGAGTGCCATCGAAAGGCATCCCACCTTCCTTCACAACACGACAGATCTTGGCATGATGCAAAAGACTCGCACTCTGGTTCATGTGTTTAACAAGTTCAGGCCTACACAGTAAGTATCCTGTCCAGTTTGTAGAGTGGGTCCCAGGGAAGAAAGGTCATGCTTTCCACAGGGAGATTTCTGAGGCCAAAAGGAACTCACCTTCCTCCAGTCTCTCTACTCCTCACTCATTCCTATGATCCATTTATACACTCTTTGCTTCTCTTCGTCACAATGGCTCTTCCATTCAACGTGCCGGCCTTAACAAGACTGGATGAATTTGACCTCAGTCTTCAGCAGAGCTGAAGGGTGGTAAAGCTGAGATGGTTCTCAGGAAAAGCGTGGGCTGGCTTCCACTCGAAGAGCCCACGCCTGGATATGGGCAGAAGTTTGCTGATGTCACAGCCAGTTCTTCCAGGAAAGCTTCAATTGCAACCTTATTCTTAGGTGCCTCTTTGAGAAGAGAGTTTGAAAATACCAATTTTTAAAAAAGCGCCCTCCTGGTGATTCTTACACACTGCAGTCTGGAAAGTACTGTTCTAGAATATAGTGTCAAAAACACTGGAAAGACAGAATTTCTGGCTGAGAAAATCATACAAACTGGGTTTTCTGGGTGCTGAGCCAGATGTATTCAATACCTGATCTGGTACAAGTTCTATATTTCACAGTCCTGGGCCTATGGGCGGCAGAGATCAAGAAGGTCATGGAGAGTCAGAGGCCAAGGCAGGCACACTGATGTCCCTGCAGGAGCTATAGACAGCCAGGAAGAGGCTTTTCATTGGTTATTAGTGATTGAATTCTGGTTTTACTCTTTACATATTTCCAACAAAATGTAGCTTTTAGAGATTTGTTTATATTTGTGTGTATGTATGTGTCTGTGGATAGGTATATTTGGTGCCATCCAGGGCCATGAGAAGACGTCAGACGCCCTGGAGCTGGAGCTACAAGCTTTTGTGAGCTGCATGACAGGGGTGCTGGGAACCAAACCTGGGTCTCCTGCAAGAACAGCAAGCTCTCTCAAGCACTGATTTACCTCTCCAGCTCTGAATATGTTTTTAAAAGCTGATCTCATCTGGAGTCACCGAAGCTTATTACTAACGGTGTGTACTCCCGTTGCCGTGGCATTAGACTGTTGGCTGGAAGGTGGAAAGTGAGCAAACCCTCTGGCTATACCCTCCCCCAGCCCTTAGACAAGAGCACACAAACAAGAACTCACCACCTCTTTAGCAGAGCAAAAGGTAGCTAGGTGCAAGGACCTACTATGTGCCAGATGTGTGGCTCCACTTGGTCCTTATAATCTTACCAGGTACTGTTATCCCCAGATTCAGCAAAGGATTTGAAAGGAGCACCGGTGAGCACATATAGTAACGGTGCCAGGTAGACCTGCCTGCCATTCTAAGGAGCAGCTCCAGTCCCATCACACCATGCAGTCTCCTCTGACATTCCTCTTTTCAAAAAATAGTTTCACGGTTCAAAACTTACATTTTCTTCACCTTACAGCTGGGAAGCACACTGCCATGGGTAGAGGAGAGAAACTTCCCTGGTTCCTCCTGCCTCTCTGTAAGATTAAGGGACAGCTCAACACTGGCAGTGTAGGAGACTCAATGGAATGCAGAGCATACTACTCTGATACTTAAGTCTGGACATGTCCCGCACTAAGGACACACGGTAGAGAAAGTTCACACCCATCCAATACACATGTGCTTTCCTACTGTGGGGAGCTTCTCCATGATTCAGAAGTCCCAAAAGGCCAATGGAGTGGGAACAGAGGTGGCACATGCCCCTCCTTGGCTAAGGAAGGTTAAGTGCTGGTATATCTCCTTCCTTTCTTTGTGGCACCCATGCTGGGAGCCGGGAGATAGCTATATGGGTTCAACTGACAAGTGGGTAGGAAGGCTCCTTTGGCTCTGCCCGCCCTAAGCAAGGGCTCATTTGCATAGCTGATGCTGTACAAGTGGCCCTGGGATGCTGCTCAGCTTTGTTCCCCAGCGGCTTCATTTTCCTCATCAACACCTTTAGTCTCTCAATTGCTAACTGGCCTGGGAAGGGCTAGACGCCACCCTAGGAGGAGGAATACACAGGGCAGCAGGCACTTTCTAGTCTCTAAGCATGTACTGTGCCTGGGGAGGTGATAAAAACGATGGGTTATTTCTCAAGATGGTCCTTCATACAAGTCGGTGCTCCAAGAATTCTCCTTCTGATAATGTAATTCTCAATGCATGCCTGTGTTGTCAGGATGGTCCTGTCTGTGAAAATGCCTTATGGCACCTCCCTGAATGGAAGAACAAATGATGAGAAATACTTTTTGTCTGATATAGTCAGAAGTCTCTGGGATTTAATCCTAGATCCTCTTCATGGCTGAGCTAGCCATTCAAAATTAAAATGAACCTTTCATCCATGTGTATCATAAATGGGCATTTATCAGGATTATATGATTTTGCAACCCATCTGAATACGTAACCAGGATTTGTTTTCTTTCTGTTTCACTATGTAATTACCATGCAACAATAACAAAAGTGACATGTTTGAAGAACAGATAAAATGCTGTAAATTGGCCAGTAATAGTGATATTTCCTCATCTTCTGGAAAATCCATTTATTCTCTCTCAACAAATCAAGGCATTGTCAGCCCATCCTCATCTTGTGGCCAGAGGGGCTCCACCAATTTCTGGATGTGAGTCAGTCCAGGAATGCAGATGAGGCCAACTAACAGAGGCTTTCAGAACAGGCTGCTGGTCTTCGCTTGCCTCAATTTCTAAATCATCCGTAATGGGGCCAAGACCTCCAAGCACTAAAAAGAGCGAGCTGACACGCTGGACAAACTGTTAATTTTTTCCTGAAGAAGCTGCTGTATTGCACATCTGTCACTGCAGCGCAGACAATTACTCACTGAGTCGGGGAGGGAAAATCTGCCGCTTGTTTCTAGCTGAGTTGTTAAGGGGCCTCGTGGAGAAACACAATGGCCCGAGAGTCAGAACACACCGGCCTCCAGCGTGCTTGGCAATTCATCTCTCAGTCTGGGGATTGTCCTGTGATATCATATCAGGTGGGATAGAGCAGGATGGGCTTTCAAAGGCATTAGATATAACTGGATGGAAACACAGGCACAGGAAGATGTGAGTCGAGACTCATGGGCTACACACCAATAACTAGGCTGCCCAGACACTCCAAAAGTGTCCTGTTAGGAATGCTGTGGCTTTGCATGTCAGACTTTGCACCTTTAACATGTGCTCCCAAGTGCTTCACACACCCAGACGCTCTTTAGGAAAGGCATTCTTCTTCCACGGACCACAGATCACTTACACTGGTTCTGTAAACAACTACAGCTACCAATAGAGAATGTTGGCATCCCAATTTGCCACAGTAGAACCTGCTCTATCCTCTTTTCTCTTTCTTCTAGGTCATTTGTCCATCCCAACTGTGCAGTTCTGGCATATGAATAAAGTTCACTTATATTAGAGTTTTCAGAACTCTTTTTAATTCTGAGGAGTATATCTTCAGTTAGTTTTATTTTTATTTCTGTATTTACTAAAGAATGATGCGTGAGAAATTAACATTTCTTAGATTTTTTTTTTGAGACAGGATTTCCTGTAGCCCAGGTTGGCTTCAAACTCACTCTGTAGCTGAGACTGGCCTTGAACTCCTGATTCTCCTGACTGCTAGGACTCTGGCCACGTGCTACACCCAGTCATTAGGAGTTTAGTAGTGACGTGCAAACGGACTCGAGATAACGGGGCTGTTTCTACTTGGGCTCATGTTTTAATCACACTTAGGCTCAGAAGCCAAGGATCATACACACTGCTAATGTGCGTGATTTACTGGGAAAGGTCATACCAAGGTGGGAGCACCAGCAATGACAAAACACAGACACCCTTCTGATGGTGTCTAACCTGTCCTCAGAATGGAAGGAGTACACAGCTGGGGTTCTGGTGATGCAGCAGTGAGGGCTGAGAGTCAGAGGGTGATTTAAACCATGTGATGACTCAAAGCCTGATGTAGGAGGGTCATNTGTGTGTGTGTGTATGTGTGTGTGTGTGTATGAGAGAGAGAGAGAGAGTTATTTTATGTTTCGCATGTGTGTGTCACTTAATCACCATCTCCCAATAATTTGCTTAAAAAATGTTTGTTTTTGCTTCCTGCTTTGGCAACAATGTGGTTACATCAGTGAGAAGTCCTTATTATCTAGAAGATCCCTGTTAAAATGAAATGCTTGAACTAAAAATGGCTGGTTTGTGAGGGAGGGAGGCTCTATACTATACAGTGTTGGGATCACATGCCTAAAATATGCGGACATCATGATATCTCAGGCTTTGCAATTGCTAGGGTACCACAAAAAAGGTTAATTCGTCTATTAGCATGGGAAACAATTCTGGTATAATTAAGACTGTGTAATTACTAATGCATTTCATTAGGGAATACATATTTATACTTAATAATCTTAATCAAGAATTTTGATATAATTTTATTAAATTATGACCAAAATACTTTTTAATATATTTTATTTATGTATGTGTTTGTGTGTTGGGGGGTTTCCACATGACATGCATATGTGTCCCAGGGAGGCTGAAGAGATGGTTCAATAATTCAGAGTACTGACTCTTCTTCCAAAGGATGCTGGTTCAGTTCCCAGCATCCACATGGCAGCTAACAACTGTCTGTATCTCCAAAATCTGACACTCTCACAGAGACATACATGCAGGCAAAACATCAATGCACATCTTATATNTGTGTGTGTGTGTGCCTCAGGTGGTCAGACTTGGTACAGGTGTTACCTACCTAGCCATTCCTGTAAACCCTACTAAGAATTTTAATTAAAAAAATATCTGGTAAAATGATTTTTGGTACTCAGGGCATTGTGAGACCAGGAATTTTTAAGTTAACATTTTTAATTAGGCTATTTTGTTATATAGCAATGAAATAATATAATCAATGAAAGATGTTAAAGTACCAATCATTTATACCAAGATAAAAACAAGATGAGAAAAGAGTGCAGAAATGCCACTTCAGCTGGAGAAAAATCGAAGTTTGTACTTGGTTAGTAGGTGACTATACATAAAAATCCCTGTGGCATTTTATGCCATTGAGCTTCAGAAAAAAAGATTGATTTTTTTTTTTTGAAGCCTGTCCTGGAACTAGCTCTTGTAGACCAGGCTGGCCTGGAACCCACAGAGATCCACCTGCCTCTGCCTCCCAAATGCTGGGATTAAAGGTGTGTGTCTCCCCTGTCCGGCATCAATATTACATTCTTTACAGCTATGTTCACTTATGATTAATTTAAGGTGTCATCTTGAAATATATGACATGGTATATAGTTTCCAGAGTTATGAGCTCTATTCCCCCTTTCTCTCATGGGTGACTTCAAAGCAAATACTTCTGTGCCTTTAAAGTTTGAATTTAAACCCTGATGTGGTGGCATATGCCTTTAATCACAGTGCTCTGAAGGCAGAGGCAGGTAGATCTCTGAGTTCAAGGCCAACCTGGTTTACTTGTGAGTTCTAGGGCAGTCAGAGCTACACAGAAAACCCCCTCTTAGGGGTTTAAGTTTAGCTTTTTTCCTTTTTTGGGGGGGTTCAAAAACAAAAAAACAAACAAACAAACAAACAAAAAACCCCACGTTTCACATTTTGGTTCAGTGTAAGGCAGAATAAAGGCCAACATGGCTTTTTCATTCGCTGGTTCTACTTCTGACTTTTGTGGGTTTTCTTTGTTAGTTTATTTCTGTCCTATCAGCTCTTAAGGTAATAACAGTGTGTGGCCAAGACAACACTTTCTGAGTATTTGTTAACTATGTTTGAAAAAAAAATGCCTTAAATATTCATCTCTTCTTAGCTGGAAAAATCTTCTTTTGTCTATGACAATTTAGCTGCTTGGGAGTTCAGCTAATGGCACGATGCATTTCCTGCAGATATTAACAAATGGTACCCCAGCTTTGTGTACTGGGCAAGCTGGCATACCTTGTCTTACAACCATGCCTCATGGCTTCCCCTTGGCTGACTGATCTTTGAGTCCTTTCCAAGTCTTGGTCATTCTTTATCTTAGTCTATATCCTGTGCAAATTCTCCCATTCTGTCCCTTTAAAATATCACAATTACTGAATTGAGGAAAGTAAGATTAAAAACCAAAGACACTGACACTGTAAGCATTGTTCTGAAACCCGGTCTAACCTCATTAAAAGTATAATTTTGTTTTGTTTCCGAAAAGGAAAGTCTTGGAAGCTGTCACAAACCTCTTTGGGTTTGAATCATAAAGATGATCAAGCACTAAGTTTATTATCCAATGAAATAAACGTCCATTAGCGAGGGTAATGTGCATTTAATTCCCCCTTATTCAGAAGGCACTGGCTTACAAATATGAGGATGGTGTAGCAGCAGAAGGTAAAAAGACATGGGATAGGAAAGGATGATTAGCTACTGAAGGCACATATTTACCTAGCCCAGAAAACAAGCTATTCTTCCCCTACAAAACGCCATAAGGTAAGGCTTGAGTCAGCTTGGCACTGGACTGAAACCGAGATAAGAGGAAACCTGATGTCTGCCTGGGTTATGTGCAAGTTGACCTTAAAACACTGAAACTAGATTAATTAGGATTAGAAAATGGCGTTTTCAGTACATTGTTTGCTAATGCCAGAATAAGGACCTGCATTGGTTCCTCAGTGGCCACATAAAAATTAGGTGAGGTGGCATGCAGCTTCAGTTCCAGCACTGGGGACCAGAGACAGGAGGTTTCCTGGAGACTGCAGGCTAACCAGTCTGGCTGAGTAGGTGAGTTTCAGGTTCAGAGAAAGACCCTGTCTCAAAATGTAATAAGCTGGAAAATGATAGAGGAAGGCATTTGGATGTTCACCTCTGGCCTCCACGTGTGCTCACGCACGCACACACACTCACATAATTGTGTATTGGTTAATGAAGAGCCACTGATCCTATGCCGCAGCTATCACCCACCTCTGTCTAAGCTATATTCACATCTCCTGAAATGCTTCAATGCCTACAAGACCTTGGAACTAGCCAGATGACCACTGGCAGGGCCCTGTGAGCAAGCTGTTCTAATTGGTCCATACCTAGCCCGTAATCTCCTAAGCATTTTAGTCTATGTGCTGCCTAAGCGAGCACATGCTGAGCATTTTTAAATACTGTCCCTGGATGAGCGTATCGTCAGAACTTAAAGTTTGGACTTTGCCTTTTCCTTTCTTTGCAAAACTGTTCGACCCAATTTTTCACAGTTGGAGAAGAGTAATTAAGGCAGGATTGAGAGTGTGCATTTTATTTATGCACATTTTAGTGCATTTGCTCCTTGTGGCTTGGTTCTGCTGTGTGATGGTGGTGTCACCGCTGTCCTACACCATAATTTCCTGGCGCACTTCATTGCTCCTTCATCGCACAAGAAGCTGTAAGGGTCAGCGATCTCCAGCACCACCACTTCCATTTCCTCATTACAAAAATTGACCTTCTTTCTGTTGTTTGAAAGGGCTCAGGCCACTGTCATTCAGATTTCAGGACCGTTGAACAGTAATAACAGTATAGGAGGACCAAGCAAGCACACGGCAGCCTGGCATTGTGCTTCTTCCTGGAATCCATTTTGGATTTCTTAGTCTAGACAGCAGGCGCTGTTGCAGCCCAGGCCCAGCCTTGTATTTTATAGTAACTCCCTCCTTGACATTGAATCATTTAGCTGCATTAAAGCTTTGTGTGATGCTTGGTGAATGTTTGCCAAGGTTCTTGCGCTTTTTAGGCAGTTTCATGGCCATAACGCACCTCATTCACCATGGGAGGAGCAGCTAACATACAAAAAACAGAGCCGGGAGCTTCTGCTAAGCCCTGGCCGCCTGCTATATTGTCCGTGAATGTGGAGAGCATGGCACGCACAATCAGCTCCCACATGAAGAGTGGCATGCTCACAGAATGAAAACCTGACTGCTCCTGCTTTCCAGGGGGAGCTTCGTCTGTTCATCTCACTTCACACGGATTAGCTTCCCAGCAGTTACCATAGTCTGTGTGTCTGGCTGATTCTGGGAAAGGAAATTTAAAAATTGAGAGTAGAATATTTTAATATAATGTATCATTATTATACTTAAAAATAGCTTCCAGACAGGCAGTGGTGGTGCATGCCTTTAATTGCAGCACTTAGGAGGCTGAGGCAAGTGGATACCTGTGAGTTCGAGGCCAGCTGGGTCTACAAAAGCTATATCCAGGACAAGCTCCAAAGCTATAGAGAAACTCTGTCCTGAAAAATTAAAATAAAAAAATAGCTTCTGCATGAGGCAAAATTTTCTCTTTGTATTACTAATAAATTTTATGATAAACTCTAGAGTTATAACTTAAGATCTATCTGCTCTACTTGATTGGAAGAAGATAATTCATTACCTTGATTTTTTAAAAAAAAGTACCATTTTTAGCCCACCAGATGTCAGAAATAATGTTTAATGATGCACTTTTTGAAACATTATATGTATATATTTCTTAAGTACCAAAATTGTGATCCATGAGCTCCTGTGAGTTTTGCTATCGTTTCTTTAAGAGGCATTTCTTGTTTTTATATGCCATAGTGGGTCCAGAGGGGCAGTAGCCAGGCTTCCTGCCCTTAAAGAATTTACAATTGATGTTGTATTTTACAATATTTTTCTTCAAGTCTCATTTTTATAATTTATTTTGTGGTAATATGTAACTATAGGATTCAATATAGAATAACTGTCTCTATCAAAAACATCATATGATGGTTTGGCTGTAATACTAAATAAATCATAAGTGAAAGAAAGAAAGATTTTGAAAGAATTCTAATTTACTCTTACTTTTTGAGTCTTCAAATGAAGGCTTAAATTTTCCCATGGACAATTGCTATTTCTCTGTCTTCGTCCCTCTAATCATGTGTGTATGAAGTATGTGTATATATGTAGTATGTGTTGTGTGTTATGTGTGTGTTGTGGGTGTGTTGTGTCTTTGGTGTAGTGTGTTGTGCATGTGGTATGTTTTGTGTGTATGGTGTGTGTGTGTGTGTGTGATTTTAGATTGTGGTCCCACTATGTATCCCTGGTGGCCTGAAACTCTTAGAGATTCACTTGCCTCTGCTTTCTAGGTGCTGGGGTTAGAGGTCTGAAATACCACACCCAGCCTATGTATATACATATATATATTATATGCAAATGTATAAGTAATTTCATTCCAGGTTCTCTTTATAAAACAAAACAAAACACAATTTTTGGTGAAGCAAAACTAAAACTTTTGATTTACCACATAAAAATGTTAGAAACTTAAGACATAATCATTTTCTAAATATACCAAGTCAATGCATTGCTTCTTTCTCATTTTAACAATATTTACTGGCTGCTAATTCAGTACACAAGCAGCATCCACTGCAATGATTTGAGGATGACTATGTAGGCCTTTCCTCTAGCCGAGAACTCTGCTGGGAGTCCATGTGAGGCCTCGGATTAGGCAACACTGGGCATTGTCATCATCTCCTGTTTGAGACGGAATTTTAAGAGTTGCAAATATAATATCTTTTCTGGGAAGGAATTGATAAGATGGGTGGTGGTGGTGCACTCCTTTAATCCCAGCACCCGGGAGGCAGAGGCAGGTGGATCTCTGTCAGTTCGAGGCCAGTCTGGGCTACAAAATGAGTTCCAGGACAGCCAAGACTGTGATAAAAAGAAACACAGGCTCAAAAACCAAAAGAAGAAGAAGAAGGAGGAGGAGGAGGAGGAGGAGGAG
>LOEQ01012438.1:21211-31296 GCA_001685075.1 Bramus lutescens
AAAGAAAGAAAGAAAGAAAGAAAGAAAGAAAGAAAGAAAGAAAGAAATGGATTATGCAATCCAAGGGACGAAACGGGGAGCCAACAGTTGAAACACCAGCCTAGGAAGAAATACAGCATGATCTTCATCACAGTTATGGGAGGAAAAGCCTGAGCTTTTTCTACAGGCGGGAAAGCAGCTCTCTTGATTAAGAAAAGGGAAGCAGGCACAGCTTCACATCTAGATGCTGAGTTTGGCCTGACTCTAGTAAACTTTTGGAAGTAACTTGTGGTGTAGTCAGAACTACTATGTGTGGCTGGTGGACTTCTGACCAAAATGAAGGGAAAATGAAGCAGTTACCTCCCCCTACACACTCATCTAAGTCAGTTTCCCTTAATGACCAGTAGCAAGGCCCAACAACAGCCACTCCCTCTGGGAGGTGGGGATTCTCCTTCGATGCTGTTCCCTTATTCTGTTTCGCAGCAGAGATTGTTAGGGAGAAAAGAGCTGTCCATTTTCAGATGAAGGCTGGTTTCATGCAATTTGAATATTTCTAAAGCTTGGTTCCTCTAAATTAAAGTCTCATGGCATCACGTATTCACATCAAAAAACAGTATGTAAGACAGTTCATTTGTTTAGTATAAAATGCTCTGTTTTGTCTCAGGAAGAAGTTACCAAGTGAATCAATACAGAACTTTCCATAAAAGTATCAAAGCCAAGGTTATCTTAAATCCAAGACTGTCCTAAATCTAGCACGATTCTCCATTGTGTCCCAAATGACTTGTAGGGGAAGTAAAAGTTCCCCGAAAAGGATGAAAATTTAGTAGTGCATCCAAGCAAATGGAGGAAATATCTGCATTAAACAAAAGTGCGGCTGGCAAGATGGTAAGTAAAGGCACTTAAAGGCCTGATGACTGAGTTCCAGCGCCAGGACCCACTTGGTGGAAGGAGAGAGCCAGCTCCCCCAAACTGTCCTCCGATCTCCTTGCACATGCTTTCCTCCACCCCCCAACAAATAAACAAATGGAAGAGAAAATTGGAAAAACTAGGTTGTAGCCTACCATATTTAATTCACAGGCATATGTAGAAACTGGAAGTAAATGAAAAAATACCTTGGGTTACTTTAGCAAATATCTCCCATGGCAACGTTTACACAGAATGAGAAATGCAGTAGAAAAATCATGCCTGTCCTTTCTGATTCCAGTGGTTGACAAGCATGCCCGTCCCATGACCACAGAAGAGAGGCCACTGTTTCCTACACCCAATGAAAAGTACACACTTTCCCTTTGCTTTAGGACTTTAATACTGTTGGTGGCTTATTCTCATACACAAAGGGATTACTTTTTTTTATCAATAACTAGTCAAGTATATACTATTTACCAATAGGACAATGACCACATAGGACTACACAGATTTAAAGTAGATTTACAATGCCACTGAACCAAATACCATTTTTCCATTAAAAGATCACACACACACACACACACACACATTGGTGAATGTGATTCACACTAAAAGGTAAATTATTTTGTTAATATTTCTTCTTCACTGCCCCTAGGACTAACATTGGAAATTATAACGCTTTGGTGAACATAGTTTTTTTAAAAAATCAAATTTTAGTCCTCTCAGAATATATTGCTTTGTTAGTATTTTGTTATTGTTTTGGTTTGTTTCTTATTCATTAATATTTTTTTTTCTCTTGAATCAGGTCTCATGTAGGTGAGGGTAGCCCTAAGTTCTTGATCTTCCTGCGTCTACCACTGAAGTGCCAGGATTCTAGGCATGTGCCAACCACTGTCATTGCTTTATGTCTCCCCATCTAAAGGACAGGCTGTGCAGCTGACTGGGAGAGCTGAAAAGTTCACTTACACTCAGGTGGTCTAAACTTGTTTTCCTTTACTTGGCCAGCAGGCTGAGTCCATTCTCATGCAGTTTTCAAAGCTCCTAGAGTATTCGTCTTGCTCTCCAATCTCACTTGCATGTTTCCACCTGGCTGTTTCACACATGGCTCCCAATTTGAGGAAACTGATGTGTCATTGCCACTCACTCCTTCAGGAGCCTCAGCGGCCACTTCCCAGTGAACCATGGGTTGCCAGAGACACCAGCAGCGGAAAAATTCCAGCTCACTGCACATTAAATTGTATAACTTAAGATCAATCAAAAGTAGTATTTCAGCGGAGTGATGCAAGCCTAAAATCCTAGCTACTCAGGAGGCTGAAGCAGGAGGATCCTGACGTTTAATGCTTGATGTGGTTACAGAGGGGTTCTGAGCAGTGTAATGAGACCGTCTCCAAGCAAAAGGTGAAAGGGGCACGGGTCATGGACGGAGTGCGTGCCTGGCATGTGCACAGCCCTAGGCCAATTTCAAGTACCTCAAAAACTAGCAGAAAACTTGAGTCTCTGCCCTACCTATTGTTTCCTTTTCAAACGACGCCCCCTCAAATCCTAAGACAGCCACAATGAAATGCCAGCAGCATACCCTATGGTTTGCAGTCTCCAAAGTCAAACAGAGCTTTTTGTAAAAAGCCCAAGTTGTGTTTCACATGATCTCCCTCATGATTTCATTCCCTTCTGTCCCTCTTCTCTTTCCTCGCCAGAGTTTGCATGTGTACACCTTGGCCTGGTAGCTGTGTTGGGCCACACTTTAAGTACAGCCAGCAGCACCAGATTCTCAACTCACCATAAAGACTAACCGAAGCCGTTGTACCTGACACTTTATACAGTATGCTTCCTGGCTTTAAGAAAACATTATTGTGTGTTCTTACTCTAATCAGTCTTGTCTGCCATCCCGGAGAACTGAGAGGTTCATTGTTAGACACCGCTGTCATTTGTCCCATCTCCACCTGCTCTCTGCCTTCAATATCTTTGTGGTATTTAGTGAAAGTAATTTTCAGTTGGAAATCTTCTGCCCTTTCTGTGAGAGCTGTATAGCACTTCATCAATGGCCAAAGAATTCTGAGCTATCTGGGATGTATCAGGACAGTTGATAAAACCTCACGGAGCAACCTATGATAGCACATCCCATCATAAATTAAAAAAAAAGAAAAAGAAAAAAGCAGAAAGGGCCTTTGTCAGTGTTTATCTGAAGCGCTTTTATTCTTTGCCCTTGATTTCCTCTTCAGAAAATTGATGCGCCCTTAAATTGAAGCAAGAGGCTTGACAGGTGATGGTTAGTGTGATAACTGCTTGGATTTCATCAGCCAGTGTTTTTCTGGCGGTGCAATTGTCGGAACTTTCAGCTAGATTACCTGTCATCCACTGCATCAGATAAAAGAGACGGGGTTGAAAGATGCAGTTCTGCCGCTGCACCTTAGAGGAGATGAGAGGCGCAGGTGCGGTCCAGCGCTGAGGAGGAAACACCAAGATTTTCTAACCACGCTATTTCTCGGAGAAACTTGGGGCCTCAGTTGGTTGGCAACCATTGCAAAGTCTGCACTGTGGGATTTTTTTTCTTTCCTTTTTCTTTATTATTATTTTTTTTATTGAGCTCTACATATTTCTCTGCTTCCCTCCCTACCTCTCTCCCAAGGTCCCCATGCTCCCAATTTCCTCAGAAGATGCACTGTGGGATTTCTGCGGATGCGATGGAAAGACAGCATTCCCTCTGGGGGTGGAGCTGTGTGCTCCTCCCACGCTGCTGCAAGCCCGCACAGGTGCAGACCGGTTTGGTTACAGGGGGACGTGTGCTGCTGATTTGCTGGGCATCTCTGAGTGTAGTTTGGTCTGCTCTTAACTGCTCCAAATCATGAAGGGAAATTTTATTCTTCGGAAAGTTCCACAGAAAGATTTTTCATTTAGAAAGATAAGAAAGTATGTTTGAAGGAAATTTCCTATCATACAGCAAAACTGTGAAAAAAAAAGATTGCTTTTTCTCAGATTTAAAAAGTAACTTCAAGTGATAAATCAAGGTTAAAAGAAAGTCCCTGAATAAATAAATATAGGACTTTATTTGTGAGGTCATTTTGTTGTTGTTGTTGTTGTTATTGTTTCTCAAGACACGGTTTCTCTGTGTATCTCTGGCTGTTCTGAAACTTGCTTTAAGACCAGGGCTGGCCTTGAACTTACAGAGATCCACCTTCCTCTGCCTCCTGAGTGCCACCGCTGCTCAGTATGAGGCTATATTCTTAAGCAATGAATTAAAACCAAATGATCTCTTCCACTGTTTCCCAGCCTCAGAACAGGAACAGCTGTGACATAACTTGTTTCCTTGTGAAAGGGAAAGGAACATCTTACTTTGTCTTCGGTGAGCAAACAACATGATTGGACTGTGACAAAGACTTGCTTTGCAGCTTCCTGCGATTCTTCACCATTAGGAGAAAATGGCAACCCTTCCCTTTAGATTCTATGTTTCCATTTCAGTTTGTATATATTCATCAAAGCAATTATTTTAAAATATGTATTTATTTATTTATTGAGATAAGGATGCTTTATGTTGCCCAGCCTGGCCTTGAAGTTAGGATCTGGAGAGCTGGGGTAATAGCCTATGCCATCATACCTATTTTTTGTTGTATTATTATTTTACATTTTAGTGTGTGTGTGTGTGTGTGTGTGTGTGTTCATACACACCACTGAATGTGTAAAATCTGGAGAGTTGACTTAGCAGCTATCACCACCAGTTTTACAGACTTCCTGTCTTGGTTTGTTTCTCTGTTGCTGCAGTAGAACATTTTGATAAAAAACAACTTAGGGAAGAAAGGTTTGTTTGGCCTTCCTTCCTCCTTGCATCAAGGAAATCTAGGGCAAGAACTCAAGGTGAGGTATAAACCTGGAGTCAGGAACTAATTCAAAGTCCTTGGAGGAACTTTGTTTACTGGGTTGCTTTCCATGGTTAGCTCAATTTGCTTTCTTATACAACCCTCAAGAGGCACCACCCACAGCAAGCTGGGCCTTTCTGTGTCAATCATCAATTGAGAAAATGTCCCACAAATTCATTACAGGCCAAATATCAATTGAGTCACTCTTCCCTACTGACTCTAGTTAGTGTTGAGTTGATGGAGAACATCCAGTCCTATGCTTCACTGGACTATTCAGCTTTCTATGAGTCCAACTGTTTAAGAAATCAAATATGTATGTTCGGTGCTAGGAAACCCTATCTGACCTCTCCTGGAAATAAGAAAACCCTTCTTCTGCAAATTTCAGGTCCTCTAATCCTATCCATAGACTTTCGAGGTCAATATGGCCAGTGCTCATTAAAGCTCATACTGTTGTATTGATGAAAACTTGACTTTATTTTGAGCCACATCATTCCCCGACCCATTCGCAAAATGTAAAAGAAAGGTCTTTTCTGCATAGCTCTTGGAGTCCCTTTTATTTGTGGTAACTAACTATAAGCAACTTAAACACCTTCAATGGATGGTTAAGCAGTCTATGGTATGCCTATACATAAAATACTATTCAATAGTGACAAAGAATTATTAGACTGCTTCTCCAGGTGATGTGGCTGTGTGTTAATGGGCTTGGCCAACAAAATGAAACATGCCTTGTGACATCCTCTCTGGCTGGAATGTGACTGTAATGGCTAGAGATTCAATAGACTTCATGCATCACATGGTACAGGCCATGTCTCGGTGATAGTATCATTATAGCTAGAAGCAGCATGGAGCTGTCATCTTGTAAGACCAGTGGATTACGGAGGCTCTGAGAGAGCAGGCTGAGAGAAGGTGGTGGCTATGGAATATTTCAGAGACACTGCAACTAAGACCTGCAGCAGGGTTATTCATAAATTTGGGTCTTGGGCAAGTTGTGGGCTCATGATGATTCAGAGACATGAGTGATTAGATTCACATGACTGGATTTCAAGAAGAGCTCAGAATGGAGATTAGGAGTCATGGCACAGGACAAGCTCAGTCTTGAGGGGTAGAAGCACAGTGGCTAATGCCCTTGGCTCACCAACAGCCTTTCACAGTGAGGCCTAAAGGAGGGAGGACAAGCTGGGTAAAGGAGATGGGTATTAATGACCACATTAAGGGAGAAGGTTAGCATGCAGTTGAGTCAGCACCTTCAGAGATGGGGAAAGTCAGTGGTAGAGCAATGTGGGTGGAGCTTGGGTGGGGTGACTGCTGTCCAAGTCAGTTATCTGCAAGAATTAGGTTCAGTTGCTGGAGAGAAGGGTGAAGCCGGGCTCATAGGAAGATGCCAAGATCTCAGGAAAGCAGATGTTGGGCAGAGACAAGAGGCGATAGAGCAATCATAGTGGTTTCAACCTCAACTTCTGTTTTCTTCACCATTAAATGCATTTTAAAACAGATTAATTCAAAAGCTATTTTTGTTAGTATAGCTCCATTTTTTAAAGCAATTTAAGAGACTAATACATTTAAGAGAATTACTAGTTAGTGTTTGGGGCGAACAATGATTAAACATGCAATTTATGATAACTTCCCAAGGAGGAGGGAGCAGAACTATAAGCAATGCTTTTACATGTTTTTGAAGTTATGTTGGTACTAATTCAAATTAAACACTATAGCTTTGGAACTGACACATAATCCCATAGTAGCCAAAAAGCAAGTAGCCATGGAGTAACAGAGTAGGCAAGATGAAAATCCACATCTTCACAAACAGAATAGTAAGATTAAAGCAGAAGAAACAAATCCTGAATGGAAGCAGCTACAGAACTAGAAGGAGATTGAGACTGTAATAAAAAGAATAGTTCTGACATGAGAAAACCTTAGACTGTGGAGAATTTCTACCCAAATTTAAAGAACTATTACCAATCCTTCTCAAACTAACTTTAAAAAATTAGCAAGATCAGAAATGCTGTGAGGTCAACATTACTTTAATAACAACCATGGATAAGGCTAGTTCAAGGGAAAAGCACTACAAACCAGCACCCTTTCTGATCAATGATGCAGAAATTGTTAACCAATACTAGCAAAGCAAACTCAATGGCATGTCAGAAAAATTATATACCATAACCAAGTCAGATTTATTCCTGAGATGTAAGGATAGTTCAAAATTTAAACTAATACTATACTACATTAACAGATGAGGAACAAAAGCACACTAATTGTCTCAACTGAGGCAGACAAAGGACTTGACAATCCTGTCAGGAAGAAAGAAAGAAAGAAAGAAAGAAAGAAAGAAAGAAAGAAAGAAAGAAANATCTGTAATGAGGTCTGGTGCCCTCCTCTGGCCTTCAGGCATACACACAGAAAGGATATTGTATACATAGTAAGTAAATAAATAAATAAATAAATATATATATATAAGAAATTTTAAAGCAGGCGGTGATGGCACATGCCTTTAATCCCAGCACTCGGGAAGCAGAGGCAGGCAGATCTCTGTGAGTTTGAGGCCAGTCTGGTCTGCAAGAGCTAGTTCCAGGACAGGATCCAAAGCAACACAAACAAACCCTGTCTTGAAAAAAATCAAAAACAAAAAAATTAATTAGGAGTGAAAGATAAATGTCTTTAATATAGTGATAGCTACAAATGAAAAAAAGACCCACAGTAGCATTTACTCAATGACCACATCTTTGTTCCATCACTTAGTAACTATTCACTAGAGAATTTATAGTAGACATCCTCTTCCTTCATGAGATCATATTCTAAGAGGGTAAACAAAATATTTTGTTACATTACATTATATAGTAAAAGGACCCATGTGCTTTGAAAACAAAAATGAAGCCAAGAAAGTGTGATGAAGGAATGCCAGATGAGGAACTATTTTATACACAGCATGGAGAAGAGATTTCTTATTTACTTGTTACTTGAAAAGGTAAGAGCATCCCAGAGCTATCTTCAGAAAAAGGAGTGTTCCAGAAAGAACAGGAAGTGCAAATGTCTAGAGGTTTTCCAGTCTGTTGGAGGAATAGTGAGGAGGGAGTACTCAGCAAGAATAGCACAAAAGTTCACAGAAGTCCCAGTTAGCCTTAGCATATAGGCTAGAGCAATTATAAGAATACTAATATGTACAGTGGAATGGGGAAAAGGGCTTTGATCACAGGGGAGGCATGAGCTGATGTCCTTTTAATAAGATTACTCTAGCTGCCAGATATTCACTAGAAAGATTGTCCTGGACTGTATGAGACATAGAAGGTCTTGAAGAGTGTTCTTCAGTGGATGGTATACACTCATTCTGGCATATGATTAATTTATTTAGCATATGATTTCATTTACATTCCGCAATTCCCAGCAGAACTGTCTTCTGTATCTTTGAATACTTATCTCCCCTTCTTTTTCTGCCTTCCTCTCTTCCACCGATATTTGTTGTCAAAAATTCTTATCTATTGTTTGAGCTTCCAAGATGAACAAGGAGCCGATAGTTCAGTGGAGAGACAGGCAAATGACAGTGCTGTAATTTAGAACAAAGTTCTAAAATGGAAGTTATATGATGTGCTATGAGAAAAGGACAGAAGTCTATACTTGTTGCAGAGGATGGAGTACTGGTGAGGGATTTTGTAAAGTAGAGATGAAATATCATTAATTTGAAAAATTCCTAATGGTCTTTTATTTATTACATTGTTACATTGTTAACTTCATTGCCCAATAAATAATTGTTCTATTGCTGTTCCTTTGGTGTAAAATTGTTCTTTAAAAAGCATTACAACTGAGAAGATTTACTCAATGAAAGTATACAATCTTCAAGAAAAAGCTCTGTATATTATTTTTATTTGTTTATTCTATTTTTTATGTATATGAGTGTGTTGCCTACATATATGTCTGTGTAGTGTGTGTTCCTGGTGCCCACAAAAGTAAGAAGAGGGTAGCAACTTGAGTTATAGAAGGTCGTGAGCTGCCTGCCAAGTAGCTACTGAAAACTGAACTTGGGTCCTCTGAAAGAGCAGCAACACTCTTAACTACAGAGCCATCTCTCCCGACCTCTACAGATATCTTTTAAATTAATACATGATAAACATTTTCAAAAGCTTAAAAATCATTCCCATCACTGTTTTTACATATGAATAACATCATTTCCCTCATGTATGTCCTACACATGTATCATCTCCCCACACACGCACCGTCTCTCCCCTGCAGTATCATTCCCCTAGACATGTGTCATTTTCCACACATAGAATCCTTTCCCATACATGTATTATCTCCCTATTCACAAGTTTCTCCCTCACACCACTTCAGTTAGATAATGCTGTCCTCTGCTCTTTCTTTGGAATTGTTATGGTTTCTGTGGGTCTTGTAGACAAATCAAGATTTTCAAATGAGAGCAGGGCAAGGCAGAGTAAAGTAAGGTGCCTGGAATGTTCTGCAGTTTGGATAATTGGATGTGGAAGAAAAGTAGAGCACAGATAGCTGGAGAGGGAAAAGTACTAACTGGTTAAATTCCAGATGTTGACACCAACTGATAAAAGTGAAATGATGTGGGGTCCCTCCGTTCGCTCTGCCCATGTTCTATTATCATTGGTTAATAAAGAAGCTGCTTTGACCTGAGGCAGGACAGAATAGAGCTAGGCTGAAAAAAATAAACTGAATGCAGGGAGAAAGAAGCCAGAGTCCAGACACCATGTAGCTGCCAAAGGAGAAAGATGCTGGAACCTTACCGGTAGGCCACAACCTCATGGTGATACACAGATTAATAGAAATGGGTTAATTTAAGATATAAGAGTTAGCTAAGAATATGCTTGAGTCGTTGGCCAAACAGTGTTGTAATTAGTATAGTTTTGTGTAATTTTTTTTTTTTGGTCTGGGCAGCCGGGAATGAAAGAATAGTCTCCACTTACAGAGAAAGTCTTTCTAGATGCTTGTAGCCCAAGAACTGATCAAGTAGGACCTCAAGTCAGTGTACAGGTGAAGAGGGCTGGGCTGTTGGTGTCAAAGCAGTGGTAATGCCCATCTTTAAAAAGATTATTTCTTCACACTACACATTAAAGGATTAAAAGATTTTTAAAAAGCCAAATTTTAAACTGTGGTGTGCAAAAGGCCTTTGTAACTAAGAATAAAATTCAGTGCTGGAAAGATTCTGAGTTCAATTTCCAGCACCCATGTCAGGCAGCTTGCAACTGCCTGTCACTCAGTTCCAAGGGAATCTGACACTGGTAGCCTGCATGAGCACCTGCACATACTTATACACATATACAGAGATTAAAGATTATAAAAATACAATTTTTAAAATATTTATTTATTTATTATGTGTACAATATTCTGTCTGTGTGTATG
>LOEQ01012442.1:17871-28781 GCA_001685075.1 Bramus lutescens
CTTGGACTCAGGTTACCAGGCTGGGTGGAGCTGACTTTATACATTGAGACAAATATTGGTCACTTTCTAATAGGTTCTAAGAAGTTAAGAATGCCTTCATTTGTAAGACAGTAAAGACCTATATGGTTTGTGAATGGGTAGATAATTGATTTACTGTTTTCATCTGTTATATGTCATGCATGCTTAGTCAACCTGAAGTAACTCTGGATTTGGAATCCACATATCCATAATTAAGATTTAAATGTACTGAGTCCTGAGTATACCACCAGGGGGGCTCACAGTCAACACTACCGTATTCACATTGCACTTAGGTCTGACTGAGAGAGAGAGAAGGACCTCAGAAAGGGGGGAAACAAATAAAACCAGACTAGCAGCAACCCTAGAAATCCACCTCACATTTATTTTGATTAGGCATGGCAGGAATAATTTGAATAAGCCAGTCAGAATAACTTCTGAGTGATGTGAGCTTCAAATATGTGAACTTTAAATTTTTATCTTTATTTATAGACTTTTATTATTCCTTTTTAAAGTCTCCCTTTCAAGGGAGGGATGCTACAAGGGCAAAGGATAAATATGGAGGAACTGGGAAATGAGAGGGATTTGGGTGCATGTTGTGACATTCCCCAAAAAATCAATAAAAATGTTTAAATATTTAATAAGGTGTGGGTAGACAAGGCTTAGTGGTCAAGAGCACCATCTGCTCTTACAGAGATCTGAGGTTTTAATGTGAGAGTCCCCTCTGTGTGCTGTGATTACCATTAATGAATAAAGAAACTACTTTTAACCTATATCAAGGCAGAACTTAGGTATTTAGGGAAAGCTAAGCTGAATGCTGAGAGAAAGAAGGGCAGAGTCAGAGAGAAGTCATGGAGCCACCAAAGTCAGACATGCTGAAAATTTGCTGGTAGGCCACTTCCACTTCCACGTGGTGATACACAGATTAATAGAGATGGGTTAAATTAATATGCAAGAGATAGCCGTTAAGAAGCTAGAGCTAATGGGCCAAACAGTTATCTAAATAATATAGTTTCTGTGTGATTATTTCAGGTCTAAGCTAGTCAGATGGCCAGGAACCAACAAGTGGTTCTCTTCTTCAACAAGGTTTGATGCTCAGCTTCCTGATGGGAGCTCAAACCCATCTGCAACTCTACTTGTTGATGCCTGATCTTGGCTTCTGAGGGCACTCGGGCATTGGGGCATAAACATACATGTAGGCAAACACCTATATACATATAAATAAATAAATCTGGGAAAGCACTAAAATGACGAGGCTATACATATGTTTGTTGGCTATTTTGAGGAATTTTAGAGCAAAGCTGTGTTTTAGGCTAGTTGCTCATCTTGGTGGCTTCAGCAATGGATAATGCTCTGTGACTGGTTCTAGGTAATCACTGTGTGATTGCTGATGTGGACTGCCTCCCAGAAACGCCCAATGGGGAAGATCTTCCTTCTCCAGTGTCCTAGGAAGTCCTTGAAGCAAGACGTATCTCAGTGACTGGGCTATCTAAGCTTTATGTGCATCTCCCAGATGAGCTGTTGGAGACCAGAACAAGCCATGTTTTTGTAGTCTTCTGATGTGGTTTCGGCGCTATCATGAGGCCAGACACCCCCTGCCACCATTGTTAAACCTTTACTCACTAGAGTCACCCAGAAAGGACTGTAAAGAGCAGTCACTTCTTCACTTTGGTGTCCAGGGAATGAGAATGTGGATAAATCTTAGATAAGATGATTGCTTCAGCCATCAGCTTTGTGAATCAAACCAGTTAACACAGATGCAGATTTCTACACATGTGAGTTTCTACACATAGACTTCTCTAAACAAAATGCACACAAATTGAAATATAAGTAAAAAATGTTCATCTTTATCCCACAATAAAACCAACACCCGAGTGCTGATTCAAGCCTCAGACGGCAGAGATTACATCAGCTGGCCCATCAAAGTGACTCAAGATGAGTACAAACAGTTTTCAGATACAAACACAGAGTTAAAGAATAAACCACCAGTAGACAGATGCCACACCAGGCTATGGAGAAAAGCAAACGGGCTTACTGCCAAACACAATCAGACTTGGCCCGTCACATAAACAGCTGTCCAACAAATGGAAAAAGCCATCAAAAGGCCAGGACTTGCCCATGTGCCATCTTCACACATTGATACCGAGGGCACAAACCAAACCGGGGTCCATATGGCATGAGAGCAGTGAGGAGAGAACAGCATCAGGACCAGCAATGAAGAGGCCAGTAGATAAGGAAGACTGAAAACGCTGCCTCCCCGTGCAACAGGAGCTTATGTGGGAAAGCTAAAGAAATACAAACAATAGAGGGTGCTGGAATCAGCGCTGAGAGTGGCTCGGTGTTTATGAGCACATTGCTTTCCCCACTGGGCACACTCCAGGAGTGTTCATTTTCTTACCTAAATGTCTCTATTTCTAACCAGGAGTACCTGTTCCGTTTCTTCAACCTAAGCCGTATGACCCTGAAAGCTTCAGCAGGTCTGCCGCAAAGTGACGCACAGCTATTCCATAGAACAGATTTATCCAGATCAGAAAACCAAAGGCCTGATTTGTGTTTCCCAGCTGAACCCATGTTAAAATCTCAAGAGCANGCAGATTTCTACACATGTGAGTTTCTACACATAGACTTCTCTAAACAAAATGCACACAAATTGAAATATAAGTAAAAAATGTTCATCTTTATCCCACAATAAAACCAACACCCGAGTGCTGATTCAAGCCTCAGACGGCAGAGATTACATCAGCTGGCCCATCAAAGTGACTCAAGATGAGTACAAACAGTTTTCAGATACAAACACAGAGTTAAAGAATAAACCACCAGTAGACAGATGCCACACCAGGCTATGGAGAAAAGCAAACGGGCTTACTGCCAAACACAATCAGACTTGGCCCGTCACATAAACAGCTGTCCAACAAATGGAAAAAGCCATCAAAAGGCCAGGACTTGCCCATGTGCCATCTTCACACATTGATACCGAGGGCACAAACCAAACCGGGGTCCATATGGCATGAGAGCAGTGAGGAGAGAACAGCATCAGGACCAGCAATGAAGAGGCCAGTAGATAAGGAAGACTGAAAACGCTGCCTCCCCGTGCAACAGGAGCTTATGTGGGAAAGCTAAAGAAATACAAACAATAGAGGGTGCTGGAATCAGCGCTGAGAGTGGCTCGGTGTTTATGAGCACATTGCTTTCCCCACTGGGCACACTCCAGGAGTGTTCATTTTCTTACCTAAATGTCTCTATTTCTAACCAGGAGTACCTGTTCCGTTTCTTCAACCTAAGCCGTATGACCCTGAAAGCTTCAGCAGGTCTGCCGCAAAGTGACGCACAGCTATTCCATAGAACAGATTTATCCAGATCAGAAAACCAAAGGCCTGATTTGTGTTTCCCAGCTGAACCCATGTTAAAATCTCAAGAGCATGATCCCTTTAGCTGCTCCACCCATCCACACTGAGGTTAAAAGATTCCTGCTTTGTTTATTGTAGACTATATTTTCTACATCCTAAAGCTCAGTGTGGCATCAACTCCTAGTCAGCCAGATAATTTCTTAAGGCCTTTTGTCTGTATTCCCTGCTGCTCAACTTGTGTAAGCCCAATGGGGACATTTGTTTTATAACAGCCCTCAGGATTGAAACATTCTATCTTACAGGGAAGCTCCTTAAAACCAAAAGTAAGCAACTTAAAATAGTTCCAGTAAGTCCCTAAAACTGACCAGATTAACTAGCTTCCACCCCATCCCCCACAGTAAACGTCAGAAATATGCCAAACTGCCCAGGAGACGCTGAAAGCAGCCAAGGAGCCTAAAAATTCAGAGGCCAGCTGAGCTACTTGGAAGAGGTTTAGATCAACTGAGGCACCCACTGGAAAGGGCATTCTGCATCCTGCAGCCTGAGCAGTGTGCTCCAGGTTTCCAGCTTTTGGGAGCTGGTATGCTTAATGGGGTGTGGTTTTGATCATGCTGCTGCCTTGAGTCATCAATGCTCCTGGAAATAATTCTTCACCCACATTCCTGTGAGTAACCTGAATACAACTCATGGGTTCATCAACATAGACTTTGGTAGTATTTGTACTTTGGTCTCTAGAGCCCCCTATCTAGGGTGAGTAGATGTATATGTGTTTTGTGTCTCTCCAGGAAAACCTTGTCATGCAACATTAAAGTTAAACCTTGATTTTCCCAGTAGATCTCTTCAGAGTGACAATGGTCCTTTCTTTATTTACCAGATGTTTTAATCTCTAGCATTATCAGATTCAAACTGTGGACTCTTTCTTCGTGCTTGCTTTTGGTTCTGCCAAGCCTCTGATCCTGCCTTCTTACTCCAAGAAAAACTATCTGGACCACTCTGACAATTTCCCTATGTTACAACATCCCTCAACTTGAAATATTTTGTATTAACATATTCCTCTAGCTTCTATTCAATTAATCCTATTAACTGAATTCATAGAAGATACCTTTTTATTTAACTTATTTTTAATTGAATATAATTTTTTCATACAATATACTCTGATCATGGTTTCCCCTCCCCAATTCCTCCCAGGTCCTCCCCATCTCCCCTATTCACAGAACCCACACCTTCTGTTTCTCTCTGTTTGGAAGATAAACAGACAAAAAATTAAACAAACAAGCCATAATTTAAAACAAAATAACAAAGAGAAAGCAGAAGAAACCGACACAGACAACAGAGAAACTATTTCTTCCTTTGCAAGTGAATGTCGTTTTGAGATAGCTTTTTGTTTAGGAATGGGAGTTTCTGCCCCCTTACCATGCTCAGCACTGAGACCTTGTCTGCCATGAACCTATGGAGGCCCTGTTCATGCTGCCATAGTTTCTGTGAGTTCACATGTGCATCAATTCTGTTATGGTTGTAAGATACTCTTTTCTCTTGATGCCTTTGATCTCCTTCAGCTCTTACAATCTTTCTACCACCTCTTCCATGTAGCTACCAGAGCCGTGGTGGGGAAGGTGGTTGATGGCTTCTCAATTGTGATCGACAGTTCCAAATTCTCTTATTATTTGCACATTGTTCACATGTGGGTCTCTGTGTATCTACTGCAGTAGGAGCTCCTCTGATGATGAATGAACAAGGCTCTGGTCTATGAGCATTGCAGAATGTCTTTAATTGTCATTTTACTGCTATGTTCCTTTAGCAGAACAAAAGCATTTGGTTTTCCCCTTGGCACATGCTATATCTAATCTCAGGTTCTAGGACACGCAATGAGTGTCAAGTATGGATTACATCTTGTGAAGTGGGCATAAATTCTAATCAGAGAGTGGTTGGTTGTTCCTACAATGTTTGTGCCACTATCACACCAAAATATAATGCAGGCAGGTTACTGTGGTAGATTTCAGGGTTTAGAGATGCGTTGGTGGTTATTTTTGTCCCCTTATATCATGCAGAGTGCCTTCCAGTACCAGGAACAATGGTCAGTAGACATGAAATCGCTACCCCATCACCTGCTCAATTTCTCTGTGTTCAATGAGATTTGTAAGTTTTATTTTAGCAATGGGGGCTTACTATCATATTTTGAAGAGCAATCAATATCCTCAACAACAGCCTGGGTTGTTTTGCTTGGCCATGGAATCTCTTTGGCCAACAGCTTCAGTAGATGTAACCCATTCCCAGCACTGGAGGTTTCACTTGGCATAAGATGACTAGTTGAGGCATTACCTCTTCTATTATATGGTGACTCCATTTAAATTTATTTCGTATATGTATGCATTTTTAAAAACTTGTAGGCTTCCAAACAATCCCTAAAATGACCAATAGTGTTAGTTTTCCCTCTTGTAACCCAATTCATTCCTGTCCTCATTTAATCCTCCTGCTTGAGTCTCATCCCCTTTCTCTCCATAAATATGCTATCTGTTTTCCTTTTCTTGGGTTATTGGGAAGAAATCAAGGTTCAATGTCACTTGTATATTCCTGACAATTCTGATAAAGTTAACTGTGTCATCTCCTTTATAAAACCAGATTCAAAGCATGCAAATCACCACCAGTTCTTTCAGTGAAAACAGTTGGAATTTTATCTTTAGATTATCAAGGAGGAAATTAGTGATTCCTCTCTTTATGTTAGTGGTGATCATATTTTAAGACTAATTTTGACGACTTAACTGGTGCCTGAGTTATATCTTCTTTTGTTTGCAATAAGTCCATCCTCAGATGGTCTTACAGAAACATAACTCCGTCTGTCTCCATACACTTGATTCTTTCAAGTTCTGAAAGTGATCAAGAGTAGAAGACCCTTCAGCCAGAAGTAGCCAGATCAACTCACTGTCCAGCACTTGCATGATTGTAGGGTCTTAACTGTTTGAGGGGATTGTTAGGTATGTGTTCATGTATTAGAGCAGACTTGAAGGTATATGTTGGAGGAGGCTATTAGTTCAATCCCGGGCACTCAGACATGAAATAATCACACAGAAACCATATTATTTGCAATATTGTTTGGTTAATAGCTTAAGTGTATTTCTAGTTAGCTCTTATGTCATAAACTAACCCATCTCCACTAATCTGTGCCTCACCACGAGATAGTGGCTTACCGGCAAAGTTTCAGCAGACTACTGTGGAGGTGGTGGAGGCATCTCTCTCTTGAAGCTAAATGGCTTCTCCTTGACTCTGCCTACTCTCTCCTCCTCTATTTTCTTGGAATTCCTGCCTTGCTCTATTCTGCTAAGCCACTGGTCAAAACATCTTTATTCATTAATCTATAAAAGCAGCTCATATACAGACAGAATGACTTCCATTACCAGGTATATGAGCATGAACTTCTCCCACATCATCAGCACCATAAAAAAAACAGGAACTGAAACACTGGACTTTGATTACTCATGGGAAAAATGCTTAAATCATTGCAAGATAATTATCTAGCAGCAGACTTGATACAAAGAATTCTCCCTGAAGAATTATTCCAAATGGGCTTAGTAGATCATTTGGGCATGAAACTGCACTTCAGAGAAAGCTACCAGTCCTAGAGACTATGAGAATAGTACAAAGTCTGCCTGAAATGCAGGTCAGCACACTGATCTCTGGCCATTAAAATTCTGTGACACCTTCCCATCTTGGTGAGCCTTGATGGTACCACTACACTCTTAAGTTCAGACTCTCTGCTCCAAGTGAACCTTCGTGAGCCCATCTGCCATTCCAGGTGAACATCCATGGTTCACTTGACCTTCTAGTTAAAACTTCTTCATGCCCTTACTACAAATGGCTGAGATCTGAAATCTGTGAGACCGATCCTGTTTTCTTGCCTATAGTGTCACATTCCTCACCAAGAGTTCAGAGCCTAGCCCATTCAGGGGAACATTCTCTATTTTATTCTCCCAACATCTGTGTTGCTCTTCTTCCCTCATCTCTTACGTCCAGTCTCCAACAATTTTCTCTATCAAATGAATTTTCTTAATCTTATTCTTTTAGAGAGTCACAGGGCACTCTCTTTGCCCTTTGGTTGGTTCTAGTGATTTGTCAGCTCATTCTTTCGTGAGTCTAGTGTCCTTACAGCAGAATTCATGGCCACCTGAGCTGACAGAAATAATCCCAAGATTCAGTCTTTTGAATGGTGAGAGATCTGACCACACATCCAAGAATATGTGGGCAGCACAAATTGGTCTTGAAGAACAAGAAAATTTGACAGAGAGTGAGAGGAGTACAAATTGTTTATGAAGTGAATACGATCAAAACATGTCTATGAAAACCTTAAAGAACTAATAAAATTTAGGGCATATTAATACTGAGAGAGAGAGGAGAGATGGGGAAGGGAGGAGGGAGGAAGGGAGNAAGAGCTGGATCTCAGAGCCCTCAGCATGTGCTATGAGTAATTGCCAAAGAAACAACCCTGAGATGTATGTGTGTACACATATGTTTGTGCTCATGTGTACAAATGGATGTGAAGGCACAGTTTTCCAAGGCAGAGCTGATATGGGAGCCCCTGACATGTTAGGCCTTCTAGCTTCATGGGTGAGTCATGGGGAAATGTTAAGAAGTCTTGCCCTTCTTAGGTAAACAATCTGTGCAGGGTCTTTTCAAACTGGAAAGTGGAGTCCAGTCATCAGAACCATAAGTGTTAACCTGAGTGCTAATCAGAATGGTAAGCCTCTCTTCAGGAATCATGACTTCTGAACGTGCGATTGTTGGATTTGAGGACCTCCCAAAGCCAGCTTCTGACTCAGACCTGTTTCTCAGTGAGTTCACCTTCTCCCTGCTTGTCATCTTCTTTTCCACTCCATGCCCCATCCCCAGAAAGAAGTCTTACTTCTGGCTACAAGTTTAGCCACAGAATAGCATTACAATACTACCTCCCCAGTTTAGGGATCTGGAAATCATGCCTCAGATTATCTCGTGTGAGTCAGTGAACAGAGTAATCCAGACAATAGTAGGTAAGTCGTCCTCCCAAGGCCTTGCTTCTTCTTTGCTGAAATTGTCTGTCATTGGTTGCCCAAGAGAACTGGTCACTGCCCCGAGTCTCAGCAGGTTCCTGTGTGGTTTCTCTGACCACGAATAGCCTAGTGAGAGCTGTAAGTTGTCCCAACTCCTTCTTCTATATGGTCATTTTTTAGTTTCAGTGAATTAGTGTTATGGTGGAAATCTTGCATCATTCAGCTTACCCACCCTTGAAGAAACTCTCCTGCTCCTCCTACTCTTCCTCTTCTTTATCCTCCTCATCTTCCTCCTCAGTCAAGTACTAAGACGCACTAGGATATACTAAACTCTGCCCAGAGAATTCCTACCTGTGATGCAAAGGCAGTCAAAGCTCTCTTTACTTCTCTTTCTGGCCTTAAAGCAACTGGAAACACATGTGCTCTTCTTTGAGGTTCATCTACATCTTTCAGGCTTTGCACTATTGTAGTTCTAGGGAAGATAGACATTGATTCTTTTCAAAGGAGTAAGACTATGGCAGGGGACCCCAGCGGATCATTGTGTCAATACTGCTCATCTGAGCCTTCCAGGATTCTATCCATGTCACTGAGTAGCACCAGTTGCTAGGGTGTTCCAACCTCTGGATCTAGCCCTCTGCAGTGCCAAACCAGTGTCCCTGTCCACATCTCCATGGGGTAGGTGGAATTATAGGGTGTGAAAGGGGTTGAAACTCTATTTCATTACATCTCTGGATAGTCCGAGGAGCAAGCCATCTGACCATACTTGGATAAAACAGAAAGTTGTCCTTTAGGGATGAATGGGGTAAGGGACATGAGCAGTTCTGTGCTCAGAATCAAGTCATCCCCTGTTCTATACTCTACTCTTTTATTGTGTGAATGAATGTGTGTTGTGTGTATCTGTGCTGTATGTGTTTTATAAGTGAGGGTCCAGTAAGAACAAATGTGGGGGCAACTGGAGAATGTCAGGTGTATTCCTCTATCACCCTTCACCTTATCTTCTGAGACAGGGTCACTCACTGAATCTCAGGGTTGCTGCTTCAGCTGTGCTATTGTGTGGGAAGTCCTTCTTTATATGTGTTACTTTTATTGGTTAATGAATAAAGAAACTCCTTGGCCTGTGATAGGGTACAGTACTCGATCCGTTCCTTTTGATTTGACTTACGACCCTCTTTCTTCCACCTCTCAGTGAGAAGCCCTGCAGGAGACAGCTGCCTGACAGAACTTTACCCAGTAAGCCACAGGCACATGGTGATACACAGATTAATGGAGATGTGTTAGTTTAAGATATAAGTGTAAGCCAGAAATATGCTTAAGCTATTGGCCAAATAGTACTACAATTGATACAGATTTTGATGTGATTATTTCCGGTCTGGGCAGCCAGGAACGAATGAGCAGCCTCTTCCAACAGTGCTAGCTGGCAAAAAGCTATTAAAATATGTCCATTTCTCCCTACACCAATGCCTTGGTCACAGGTACCCATGGTCATGCCTAATTTTATGCAGATGCTTGCTATTGTCAATTATGTGTTGTTGTTTCCATGGCAGGTATTCTTTAATGCTGAGCACTCTCCCCAGTATGCGCAATTCCTTTTAAGGATTTTCCCTAGGTGCCCAAGTGGAGCATAATGAAAATTTGAATTGAAAAGCAAGGCTATCTGTTAGCCCCTAGCCAGAAAGAGCTATGGCTCATTATCCCCTGGGCATTTCCTTAGGATATGAACACAAGTGGATGGGATTGCGAAGACCAGGACCAAAGATCAAGAAGTAGCCAATGAGGCCTGGGTCTTCTGGGTTATCAGAGATGGAAAGGTGGAGAAATTTGGCTCCAGGGTCACAGAGCAAGGGGAGGGACAAACAATTCACGACTGGATTACTCTCAGTGTCTCTCCTCAAGAGCCCATGGGGCTGGACACATCCCACTTAGAGATGGAGAGCTCCAGAGGCAGCCTGGTGATTTCCCTAGTCCAGGTAATGAATACCTTGACTATGGGTCCATTATTCTCTGTTTTCCCAACTGGATGGTCATATGGCCTCAATTTGAGAGTGAATTGGAGTTGGCAGCATTCAGGGACTCATGACTAAGAGGGCCACAGGGCTTGTGGCTCTATTTGTAGGAGACTGTAGGTGTTTCTGCTGTGGTTACAGTGTATGCAAATCTAGAGACCCTGTAGGGTTTTAGGAGCCTGAGTTTGAGTATGCTAGTCCCTTGGCTCTCAGTCAGATCTCCAGATGTCTCCCTGTGAGGACTATGGCTGACATATATGACCAAGAAGGAAGGGATCAGACAGGACTCTCTGATCAGTGTTTGTCATCCCTCAGAGCTGTCATGTTTAGGATGGGGCTCACTCCATCTTCAATATCAGACACATCTGGAATCTTCTCATTAAAATAAACTTGCCTCCACTTCACTGTCATCATATACATATTGGGATGAGGCCAGTACATGTGGCCCCTTCCCACTCCCCAATTCCTTTGGTTCCAATAGAACCTCCAAATCATTCCTTCCTGAGGTCTTCCCTGGCCAGTCTCTG
>LOEQ01012443.1:0-11081 GCA_001685075.1 Bramus lutescens
TACTTAGGTAATATTATATCCTTCTGGAGTCTTTGATGGAGTTAAAGAATGGTAAGCTATAATTATGTTTGTTATGGTAAAGGATAAAATACATCTAAACATTGTAATTGTAAAAAAAAGAATGTCTTACACCAATATAAACAGGTTAAATGCAGTGCCTAATATGATTTTCTTTATGAGAAATTTTATTTGCCTACAGCATCTTATTATTGAATGGTGAATCGTCCTTTTAAAAAGCCATTCATCTTTCCAAACAGCTTATGAAATAAGATATCACAGTCTTACTGATGGTTTACCTCATCATTCTCTCCATAAATAGGTACATTCTTTTCTATTTCTACTTGATCTTAAATACTAGTGTTTTAGCATTGGTGAGATGATGCATACAGGTAATGGCAATAGCTGCTAAACCTGATGAATAGAGTTTGATCTCCAGGATCATGATGGAAATAGAAAACAGACCCGTGCAAGCTGCTAGGTAACCTACATACATATCCAGACACCACACAGAGAGACAGATAGATCATAGATTGTAACATGAGGGGCTGGCTTGTTCGGTTTTCTGTCCCACCCTGCCTGGTACCCCAAAGCTGGCAAGCCCCAAAGAAAATCACACCAAGATCTCTATAAGTTATAAAGCTGATTGGCCAATTAGCTCAGGTTTCTTATTAACTCTTATGACTTATATTAACCCAGTATTCTAATCTATGTTAGCCATGTGGCTCAGTACCTTTTGTAGTGGGGTAGATCATATCCTGCTGCTTCAGTGATCTGGGCAGGAGTGGGAGGAANATAGATAGATAGATAGATAGATAGATTGATAGATAGATTGATAGATGATAGATAATTTGCATACATATATTTCAGGGCCCATAGATGTGAGTCCATTCCCCCTTGACTAAAGGTCAGAGAGTTTTAGCTTATTGTTTCTCTCTTAAAGCTGTTGACAATTGTGGCTCCAATCAACAGATCCTGATCTATGATGCAATTAATTAGTATTTTGAGTATAGAGTTGTATCTGTTCCATTTTGACCAAAGATAAAAGAATTCAAGTTTATTCATGCTCCTTCAAGGAGATTGACAGGAGGCTTCAGGGAGTGGCTTCCTACAGGATATTTAGTCTATTCCTTATATCATGTTAATGAAGTCTGGTACCCACCCTTTCCCCTTTTGGAGTGAAAAATATAAGCATGTGGAAAATAAATGCAGATTAATTCAGTATTCATTTAATTTCCCTCCTGGTGCTGTTCTGTATTCCTGTCTTTTATTTCTCTCATATCTCTTACCCTTCTGCTTAATAATTTTAATCCTTATACTCCTACTTTGGAATGTGTGAAACTTGTCAAGGCTGGGCCCTGACAGATGTCATCTGAACGTGTGGCTTCTGACACATACATAATAAATAAATACATACACATATACATACATACATGCATAAATAGAGAAATGAAATAGATATACAATAAATGATCACAGATCATAGATAGATACATAATATAATATTACAGTTGTTAATTCTATTTAATGAAATTATAAATCTTGGTCTTTTCATCTGTTGACTTTTGAGACACAGTCTGGTTATGTACATCATGCTTTTGTCAAGCACACTATGTAGCCCACACCACCTTACCAATGGCAATCCTCATGTCTCAGTATCCTTAGAAGTTCAATATTCTAATCACTTGATGTTTTATGGCAACTCATCTCCCTTTTGTTTAGAACTCAGTGGGAAACTCATAGAGACTTGCACCTACACTCTGGAACTTATTCTCAGCATCCTCTTTTCTGGTAAATGAGTCTGCTAATTTCACTTGCATCAGAGACATAGAACCTATATCTATTCTACCTCAGGAAGAGGTCCACTCTGCCTAGGCTGCATTTACTGCTGACATAAGAAAATCAGTATGCCATGTATGATCCTGGACATTTTATATATGGGATTTCTTTCTCATAAAGTTGGGGAAATGCACTGCTTTCTTCAAATATTAGACTTTTCTCTTGAGCTTTGTCCATGTGTATAGGGGTTTAATTATTATTATTTAGCAGTATAATACTAGAGCATAAGTCATGTTATGAACTCTATTTTTAAACATACAGACTTTCCCTATATTTATTGATTCTGCTCATGCCTTTTATTAGAGTACTCTTTATATTTTTGCTTGATTACGAGTAAAGAAACAGTAATGCTAACATGTAAAGCATGTGTTAAATATAATTCTACTTAAAGTTCAGTGCTAATAATATTTAGTAAATGGTATCAAAATCAGCAAGAGCAATGAGATGCAGATGAATTAGATGAGGCAAAAAGTTTTGGAAATGATGAAGAAAGCATGGATAAATAAGTGTAAGTAAGGGCAAGTAAAGACAATTCTTCCAAATTTGAAAACCCAGATGTTGGAATATAGCATCATTCTAACAATGTTTATAAATAACAATAATGAGATTAAAAAAAAATTAAAATTACAGACCCACATATTTTGGTTCATTCACTTGCACATAAATTTTATATTATAAATTAAGTACTATAACATTTTTTTAAAATAGTGCTACAACTATTAGTTACTTCTACAGATTAAACAATTGCCTACAACCTCTAAGAAAAACCAAAAAAATAATAAAAATTAATTCCAAATTGTATATGAACCCAAACAGGAAAATTATAAAGCAAACTTACAGAAGAAAACAGGAAGAGGTGCTTGAAACTTTGAGCTCAGCAAATATTTTTCTGGAACTATAAACAAATTCAACTCAACACAAAATAAATATTGATATATTGAAGCACGTGAGTCACACACTTTTATGGAATACAATGAAAAGATAACCTTACAGTGTGCAATAATATTACTTACATATTTATCGGACTAAAGGATTTTGTATAAAATACATAGTAACATGTCAGAGTGAGTACCCCTGCAGAGCATTAGAAGAAAAAAAAATACCTTCAACAGTAAACAGGCAGAGAACATGAATCAGAACGTTACACATAGTTAGTTCTCTTTGGGAAAAATCAATTTTAAAACCTGATTTATCACAGAAACCATTATTAAAGCCACAACCAGCACTGGGTGTCATGGCACACACCTTTAATCCCAGCACATGAGAAAAAATTAATAAAAATTAATTCTAACCTTTTTGCTTTGTTTGTAAAAGAAATAAAGGAAGGAAGGAAAGAAAAGAAAGAAACAAAAACCTTTGCTTTCTCCACTCAGCAGGTCCTGTTCAGATCTACAGATTTCATTTCCCTCCCTGTTCTCCAGACTGAACACTATGAACGGTTTCAGTCACTTGCTCTGGTGTCTATGATCAACTTCACCATAGCATTTCAAAGCCTTGTGTGTAATTGATGTACTCAGTTACTGTGATCCTGACCTCTCCAGGAAAAATATTCCTCTCTGCTCTCTCTCCTCCATCATGTAGTGCTTTTTTCCCTCACAGCTCTTACTAGCCTCTCAACTTGGAAAAATATTATCAATATTTTTTTATTTTGTATCTATTCCTTGCTTTTGTTCTTCCTGATTCTACTGCTTTATTAGTCCTAAAAAGGGACTTTGTCAGTAATCTTTACTGGTGCCTTTTAGGAAAAGGCAATTGGAAATGGATACAAAATGTACAAATGGCAATTTTATACTCTTTTCTCTGTGTGTGTGGACCATACATGCATTTGTGGCATGCATGCTAGCTGCTTATGCACATGCATAGTTCAGAGGTTAATATTCAGCTGCTTCTTCTAGGGCTATCCATACAAGTTTCTGACAGTAGATCTTCCATTGAACTTGGAGTCTACCCTTTGCTGAGGTTGACTGGTCGGATAACTGATGGGATCCATTGCTAGGATTATGGACATACGCTAACATACCCATCTTTAGGCACTACTCCCCGTTTTTATGTTGTGTCTTAGAGTTGAGTTTGACATCTTCAAGCTTGTACAGCATGCACTCTCCCCACTGATTTCTGTTCCTAGCCCATCTTCTTTCATCTCATATTGTCTTGCACAAATCAAATGCAAATAGTAAAATTTAAATATTCAAGATGAATGATCCAGAGACGTTAAAATACTTCCCAGCATCTTTCCTTCTCACTTTTCCTTCTTTCTTCTCTCTTTCCTTCACTCCTTTATACTTACAATCTTTCTACTGTTCGTCTTTCTTTCTCTGGTTTCAGAAAATGTTTCCAGTCAACAAGATTCTCAAAAAAAAAATACTTGCATCAATACTTCTCTGAAAATGAACTTTAGTGGAACTAGGAAATAACAGAACAGTGTGGCTGCATCACTGTGCTGCTAAGTGCTTTCCTGGGAGTTCATTTTGCAATTTTGACATCATTACTCAATAACATATAGAATAGTCTTATTCAATAATTACTTCAGCACATGTGTTAAAACATGCTAAAAAGATTGCTTTGCATGTGAATATGTGTGACATATTATATCAATGTCCTTTTTACCTTTACTATTGAATGACATATTCAGTATCCTATCATTATCCATTTTACATTTGTGAGAGTTCATGTTTGTATGGATATGTATGCATTAGTGCTTGCATGTGTGTGAAGACAAGATGTTTATTCTAAGAGTCTTTATCAGTTTTCATCGTATTTTTTAAGCAGGGTCTATCTAGGAACCAAAAGTTTGCTAATATGGTTAGTGTAAGTAGCTAAGTTGTCCAAGAAATCTGCCTGTGTCCACCTAGAGTTAATTGGAATTATAGGCAAGCTACCCTCCCTACCTATTCACTTTTTAAATTTTATTTTCATTTCACATATAAGGATTGTTTGCCTACATATAAACCTGTGCACTATATGCTTGTAATGCTTTCAGATGCCAGAAAGTGGCATTGAAGCCTCTGGAACTGGAGATAGATGGAGTTAGCCACCATAGGATCTGGGAACTGAACTCTATTTCCCTGCCAGAGAAACAGGTAATTTTAGCCCCTGAGCTATCTCTCCAGCCACAATCTTCTTAATTTTGTATCTGGGTTCTGGAAATCCCAACTCAAGTCTTCACACTTAAAAAGCAAGGGTTTTAACCTCCAACCCACTACCTAACTGTCTCTTCAGTCTATGATCATTTTCATTTTTCAGATAGTTTCCTTTTAATAACTCAAAGTCACTCATCAAACATGTTCCTTTCTTTGCTTCTTTAATTATCATTTGAAATCTGTAATTAAGCCAGTAAGGTAATAAACATATACAGTTAAATAATGAAAGCACTTCATGATTTTGGAAAAAGACAAGTTCATCAAAAAGTAATAAAACCATTTAATTATAATATTTTATTCTATAATTTATAACAAATTAATAATACATTTATTTTTCATAGCTTCCAAAAAACATTAATAATCAAAGTATAAACAAAAATGAGGAAAAAGGCCATGAATTTTAAGGAGATTATGGGAATGTATAAGGAAGGATTTGGGGGTAGAAAAGGAAAGGGAAAAATGCTTCAATGAAATTACAGTGAACAGTAATAACTGTTGCAGGATACTTGATCACACTGTAAACCTTCAGATTATTTTATCTACTAGAAGAACCTTTTTTCTAGTTGTGGTGTAGCTAAGCTCTAACACACATCTTTAATCCTAGAGTTTTCTGCTTTTTGTAGACAAGATTAAATAAAGTCAACCATGGGTCAATAGACAGAGCAAGCAACCAATTGACCAGAAGTGAATGTAGGAAAAAAACAGAAAATAAGAGGGAATCAGGAGGAGAGAGACCCAATGGAAGTAGAAGGAAAGGACATTGAGTTTGAGGAGTTGTTTGAATCAGCATGGGAGAAGAAAAAGGTTTTCTGAGAAGTTAAAAGAGGAGGAAGGTCAGCTGATTGCTTTATCTATTTCTCTGAGCTAGCAGGCTTTTACCCCAGCATCTGTATCTAGAGTCCTTATTGATAAAATCGAACAATTGAGATTTTGTTAAAAACAACAACAAAGGAAAAGGAAAAACAAGGGGACTCCCACTAAAGACTTAACTACAGTGGGTGCTTCTTTATTACCTGTGCCATTTGGTCCATGTTCACTCAGGTAAATTAAACTATATATTTAAGAAGATGATTTTAGTATTTGGTAGTAAAGAGACTTGATGTGCCTATGTTTCAAACTAAAGAACATGGAAGAAAAAGGTGAATGCTGGAAATCCTTTAAATGGCATGATCAAATAGAAGATGCAGGAAGACACTGAATCCTTAACCTTTGATTTCTGTGTGTTTGTGTACAAGCTTAGACACAACAAGGCAAAGAAGATTACAATAGAAAACAGACTGAGCCACAAAGAACAAGAGCTTATTCAGAGGACAGGCTATTTTTAACTGACAATGGAAATCCATAGACTCTGGTCTTGACCAAGTCTCTAATTTCTATTCAAAAGTTTCAGGAAATGAAAGAAAGGCTGGCAATAGTTGAATTATATTATAAATATTTTTAGCAGAATTCATAGAGACCATGAGGTTTATAAATTTTGCTATCCGTGCTCTGGCTGAAAGTAAAGACAGGGATCACTAAAAGACATAACTCACATTTCTCAATGTCTGAATACAAAGAAAACCCATTTCCATCTCTATATGGAGATAGAAAAATAATTCTTAAAACATTCTCTTCAAAAGCACTTACACTATCTCATATATATTATTTCAATTAGATAACATATGAAGTGGACTATTATATAAAATCATTGGATTCTTATGGCACAGCTTTTCAATATTGAGTTAAAATAGGAAAAGAATATCTTGTACGTATTCAAGGCCCCCAGGCAGAAGTGTTTTTCTTAATAGCTTCCCATAGTCTGATAACCATCCTTTAAAAGTAATTTTAATGAAGAGAATTAATGATTTTTAAATGCTATAAATCTATGATAGATCAAACACCCTATGGTGTACCTATGACAATTTGTCAGAAGAACAAATTATTGCAAATGTCAGAATTTAAATTCTAGAAATCTTCGAATCAAATTTTAATTAGAGAACAAAATTGTTGCCATAAAAGACATTGTAACAGCGAACCTTTATTTGAATAACAAATCAGAAGTTAAACGAGCTGAAAATCATAGCCCTGGTTTTACAGCAATTGTAATCAGTCAAATTGATTCAAGACACTGTCTTTATCAAGGATTGACCACAGGTCAACAAGAGCTTAATGAGAGAAGAATTCTCTTGTTCACTTGTGTTAAATAGCCAATAGCTTCAAAATGATGAAAATGAAACCAATCAAATTGTAATTATTCTACTGTTTCATTATGTTTGTGACTGCACAACATTAGGTCTATCAATATTCAAATATTCCTTAAAACCACAGAAAGAAGCTTAAAATGGACAAACCTCATTCAAGAGCAATTTAGTATGTATCATTTCTCAAAAGAGAATTTTACTATCTCTATTGATGGGATTGTATTTTAGCTTCTGTGTCCTGTGACTCTGTTACATTTCATGAGAGTCTTGGAGTTGTTTGCTGGCATCATTTGATGACCAATTAATGAGTAAACATCAACAATAAATGGCTTTTTGGATTTGCCAGTAACTTTTGCATATTATTTTTCATCACTCCTTAAAGTAACTCATTTTCCAGTTCCTTATCTATTTATGTTCTCATTAGCAATTCCTCCTTCCTTGTATTATAATAATAAAGCAAAACAAATTACGAATTATAACCAATTAAATAAATTGAATTAACAATTGTTCTTGCCAAGGTTAATTTGATCTTAAAATACCAATATTCTACTTTAGAGACCATTTCAAATTGAAGTATGGCTTATTATATGTGACCAAAATCAGAATTTAGTATACAGGGGGATGATTGTCTTTTATGTTTTCCTAACACATAAATATATTTTCATCAGAGAACAAAATAACTTCAATTTCATCTTCAAACAGAATCATCATACAAGTAGAGAAATAGATGTTATATATGTGATATTAAAAAAGGAATGTATTAAGTTCCTATCACTGAGCAGCTCACAAAATATAGAGAAGATTGAAAACAATTTGAAAATCTTTTAAGATCAATAATTCCCTGAAAAGGAAAACCAATATCACTACCACCAGAGAAAGCAATATTCCCCAGTGCATAATGTTGCCATGAAACCCAAGTTTGAGCCCTGAGTCTCTCCCAAGTCTTTCTCTGACCTCCATATGTATGACATGGCCATGGAACTCATGCATGAAAGTAAACACACATATAAGAAAGAGCATGAGAAACAACAACAACAATAATGATAATAAATAGTACCTAAAACTGTCTAGTTCACTGTTTCACTGCCACACCTGATATTGCCTGTTCATAAATAGATGGAATAGCAAGAATTTTCTGAAGGATACTCCAATAGCATAGGAGAAAACTACTCAAACTGACAAATGTAATGGAATTCAAAAGATTTTGAATAGAAAAATATCAATTAACAGTCAACCTGCAGTATAGGAAACAAGCCTTTCTTACTATACTTCAGATGTATGTTATTATCTAAAATACAAAAAAACTGTATGATTTAATATAACAACTTAAATATTCTACCAATAAATAGGCCAATGAACCAAGTAGCCAGTTATAAAAGGAGGCACACACATTTTAAGCTGCTAATAATCCTCTGCTCCCTTGTAAACAGGAATCAAAATTACCTTGAAATTTTATGTCAATGCAGTAATAACAGGTGACCTCAAGAAAAGAACCAGAAACACTGATGAGAATGCTAATATTAATGTGAACTGGTGTTGTTTCTATGGATAGTCACATGGAGCTTCATGCAAAATATAAAATGGAACTACTTTACAGCCTGGTTATGCAGCTTGATTTGCATCTCCACATTGTTGCTGCACTATTCACAATAGTTGAGACATAGGGCCCCCTAGCTACCTACCAACAGAAAACTGGGTAAAGAAAATTAAGCACACACATAGTGGAAGCTTTCTCAGTTGTGAAGACAAAGAAATCACAGTGTTTCCAGGAAATTAGACTGAACTGGATATAATGAATATTGAATAGAGTAACACAAACTGAGAAAGACAAATACCACACATTTTTCCCAGAATATAGATTATAGATTTTAATTGTTTGTGTCTGTGTGTGTGTCTGTGTTTGTGAGGATATTAGTCTGAAGAGAGATGCTACAAAGATATCCCACAGTAGCTCAGAATTTAATATAATAAAGGGTTATTTATTTAGGGAAAACTCACAGATCACAGTCCTCTGCTCAAACAGGGAATCCAGCAGCCTGAAGAGAGAGAAAGCATGAGCTTTAAAAGGCACTTATAGTATAAGAGGCCATGCCAAAGTGGGTGGGTAACTTAAAGGCTACTGGCTGAAGGATTTTCCTACAACATTAGTCATGAAAGTAAATTTTAACTTTGAAAAGAGGAAAAGGAAGTCTTAAGAGAGGAGAGACAGGAAAACGAAGGGTGACCAAAGACAAGAATAAAAAAAGAGAGGAATGAGGCCCAGCAGTGCAGAAGGAGGACTGAGACAAAAGACAAGGAGGTATTAAAATCCCATCATATGAATATTTTAAGGAGTTGAAAATGCATGCAAAATAGTCTTTGCAAATAAATGTTACTTTAGGGAATCTACTGTACTCTTTTCAGTTATGATTATCATTTACTTTTCAATCTGGTTTATACAAAAAACAAATTTCAAAATAATATCAGACAGTAGGGAATCTGTGCTACCATTACATCATTCTCTTTCTTCACAGCCACACTGTAGTGTGCTCTGAACTGCTGGGTTACACCTGTGCTAGCTGCCCCTGTTCTGCAGGTCTGTACACTGCTCCCATAGGGAACCTCAGTGCAAAGCCTATGCATCTCTTGAACCTTTTGAACTAGGTGATTTTTGTATGTTTTTGTAAATTATATCATAATAAAAATTTAAACAAAATTATAACATGCATGCTGCAATGTATATAAACATGGAATTTAAACAAGAAACCATGCTTTATATAATTTCATTGGTATAAAATGTGAAAATAAAATATTATATTCCTGGTTGCTAGAGACTAGAAATGTAGAGGACTACAATATAACTACTAATGGATAAATAATTCTTTGGGAGGGGGGCAAGTATAAAATATTTTGAAATTAATAATAAAAATGATTGCTGCAAGAATGTAATAAAACCAATAATTTTACACTTTTAAATAATTTATTTTGTGACATATCATTTCCATCTTTATTTTTATATCTTTCTGCTATTTTATTTTTTTGCTTAATAAATAATACCATTCAAAATTTCAAACTCCTCCCCCCTCCCATTTCCCTCCTACTCCCCCCGACCCCTCCACTCCAGTCTTAAGAGATGGCAGGGTACCCTGCCCTGTGGGAAGTCCAAGGTCCTCCCCCTTCCATGCAGGCCTTGGAAGGTATACATCCAAACATTCTAAGATCCCAAAAAGCCAGTACATGTAGTAGAATCAAATCCCAGTGCCATTACCATTGGCTCCTCAGTCAACCCCCTTGATCACATGCTCATTCAGTCCCAGTCCAGCTGTCCCTGGTGAGCTCCCATTAGATCAGCCACACCGTCTCAGTAGGTGGATGAACCCCTGGTGTTCCTGACTTCCTTGCTTATCTTCTCCCTCTTTCTGCTCTTCAACTGTATCTTGGAAGCTCAGTCCAGTGCTCTAATCTGGGTCTCTGTCTCTATCTCCATCTGTCACCAGATGAAGGTTCTATGGTGATATTCAAGATATTCATCAGTGTGGTTATGGGACAAGGCCAGTTCAGGCACCCTCTTCTCTACTACCCAAGGACTTAACTGGGGAAATCCCCTTGGGCACCTGGAAACCCCTTTAGAGCCAAGTCTCTTGCCAAACCTAAAATGGCTCCCTTAATTAAGATATCTAATCCCCTGCTTCCATATCTGGCCTTCCTCCATCTCAACCATCCCACTCCCCCAAGCTCTCCCCAATACTCCCATTCTCTCTTCCCCTCTCCATTTCCCCTCACAACACCCCTACCCCCATGCTCCCAATGTTTTTCTGGAAATCTTGTCTGCTTCCAATATCCAGGAGGATAACTATATATTTTTCATTGTTAACCTTCTTATTTAGCTTCACTAGGATCATGAATTATAGGCTCGATGACCTTTATTTATGGCTAGAATCCACTT
>LOEQ01012443.1:11345-26549 GCA_001685075.1 Bramus lutescens
AAGATGGTATCTCAAAGTTGTTTTGATTTGCATTTCCCTGATTGCTAAGGAAGTTGAACATGACCTTAAGTATCTTTAGGCCATTTGAACATCTGTTGAGAATTCTTTGTTCAGTTCAGTACGCCTGGTGCGGGAGAGTTGTCTATATTCTGTCAATCATGTTTGAAATAAACGCTGATTGGCCAGGCAGAAAGTATAGGCAGGACAACCAGACAGGAAGTAGAAATGATACAATGAGAACAGGAGAATTCTGGGAAGGAGAAAATTGATTCCTTTTAGTCCTGCAGAGACCACTAAGAAAGCAGGATGTGGCCTGCCAGCTGAAAAAGGTACCAAGCCATATGGCAAAAATATATCAGAATAATGGGTTAATATAAACTACAAGAGCTGATAAGTAGCCTGAGCTAATGGGCCAATTAGCTTTATAACTTGCAGAGTTGTCTGTGTGATTTTCTTTGGGGCTTGCTGACTGTGGGGCATCAGGCAGGACAGAAACCCCAACAAGCTGCCCCCTCTTGTTTATACCCCATATTTTAATTGGGTTATTCAGATTTTTAATATCTAATTTCTTGAGTTCTTTATATATTTTGGTGATCAGACCTTTGTCTGATGTGGGGTTGATAAAGATCTTCTCTCATTAGGTAGAATGCCTTTTTGTCTTAATGACAGTGTCCTTTGCTTTACAGAAGCTTCTCAGTTTCAGGAGGTCCCATTTATTCATTGTTCTTCTTATTGTCTGTTCTACTGGGGTTATACGTAGGAAGTGGTCTCCTGTGCCCATGTGTTGCTGACTACTACCCACTTCTCTTCTATCATGTTCAGTGTAGTCAGATTTATATTGAGGTATTTAATCCATTTGGACTTGAGTTTTGTGCATGGTGATAGAAATGGATCTATTTTCATTCTTCTACAAGTTGACATCCAGTTCTGCCAGCACCATTTGTTAAATATGCTTTCTTTCTTCCATAGTATAATTTTAGCTCCTTTGTAGAAAAATTGGGTGTTCATAGGTTTGTGGATTAATATCTGGGTCTTTGATTAGATTCCCTTGATAAACATCCCTGTTTTTATGCCAAAACCAAGCTGTTTTCATTATTGTAGCTCTGTAATAGAGTTTGAAGTTAGGGATGGTAATGCATCTGGAAGTACTTTTATTGTATAGGATTGTTTTGGCTCTCCTGTTTTTTTTTAATATATATAAAGTTGATTATTGTTCTCTCAAGGTATGTGAAGAATTTTGTTGGGAATTTGATGGTGATTGCATTGCCTTTGGAAAAATTGCCATTTTTGCTAAATTGATCCTACAATCCAAGAGCATGGGAAATACTTCCATTTTCTGGTATCCTCTTCACTTTCTTTCTTTTTTTTCGCTTAAGTAATTTTTTTTATTTTTCCATTCAAAAATTTACACTTCCTTCCCCCATTTCAATCACTTCCTCCTCCCCCACTGTCAGAATGGATAAAATCAAAAAAAAGAACAACAAAAAACAGTGATAACTGTCACGTCCACCTCGACCAGGAAGAAAGACGCAACACTTGGGCTCTTCTATATGCAGCTTATTCAGGAACCTTGAACAAGCTTCTTCTTTTACTCTCCGGGAAGGGAGCTTGCAGGCTATATACTCTATGGGCTGCCAATCCCAATAAGCCATGTGGCAATCTCTAATAGGCCCACATACACGAAAGCAAGCCTTCTGATCAGCCTTAGCCAAATAAGGNNNNGGTAAGCCACAGTCAAGTGGCAATACAGATATTAGAAATGGGTTAGATCAATATGTGATAGTTAGCAAATAAGGGACTGGAGCTAATGGGCCAGGCAGTGTTTAACTGAATACAATTTTTGTGTTGTTATTTCGGGTGTTAAGCTAGCCGTGTAGGAGCCGGGCAGGACAAAAAGCAGGCCTGCTCAACATTCACTACATTATTCCAAGATATTTTATATTAATTGTGGCTATTGTAAAGGGTGATGTTTCTGATTTCTTGCTCAGTCCTTTTATCATTTGTATATAGGAGGGCTACTAATTTTTTTGAGTTGATCTTATATCCTGCCACATTACTGAGGGTGTTTATCAGCTGTAGGAGTCTGCAAATAGCAAAAGTTTGACTTCTTCCTTTCCAATTTGTATTTCCCTTGATTTACTTTTGTTGTTTTATTGCTTTAGCCAGTACTATATTATTAATACATCTTGTCCTGTGTAGTAAAAGTTGCTTGTTGGTTCCCGGCTGCTTATCCCTGAAATAACCACACAGAAACTATATTAATTAAATCACTGCTTGGCCCATTAGCTCTAGCCTCTTATTGTCTAACTCTTACATATTAATTTAATCCATCTCCATTAATCTGTGCATCATCACGAGGTCGTGGTCTACCAGGAAGGTTTCAGCACATCTGTCTCTGTCAGTGGCTTCATGGCTTCTCTCTGACTCTGCCTTCCTTCTCCCAGCATTCAGTTTAGTTTTTCCCACCTACCTAAGTTCTGCCCTATCAACAGGCCAAGACAGTTTCTTTATTAACCAATGATATTCATGACATACAGAGGGAAATCCCACATCAGTCTTGTTCTTGATTTTAGTGGAATCCCTTTGAGTTTCTCTCCATTTAATTTGATGTTTGCTTTTGGCTTGCTGTATATTGCTTTTATTATTTTTAGATACATTCCTTGTATCCCTGATCTCTCCAAGACCTTTTTCATGAAGGGGTGTTACATTTTGTCAAAGACTTTTTTAGTATCTAATGAGATGATCTTTTTTTTCTTTCAATTTATTTATATAGTGGATTACATTGACAGGTTTTTGTATGTTAAACCATCCCTGCATCTCTGGGATGAAGCCAACTTGATCATGGCAGATTGCTGGGTTCTCTGGCAGAAAGAGCAGGGGCAGAGCCGGAACAGCCGGACTCTCCCTGGGGCTGAGCAAGATGGTGAGTGTTGAAACAACCAGCTGCCTTCCCCCCTTGGCCACCAGGAAGAAACACACCTACTGAGTAGGGAATCTGTCAAAGCATGATCTAGTTTAACGGTATCAAGCAAGGACTTATATAGGATTGTGATGGGGGTGGAAAAACTTAGGATGGGTTGAGGCAGAGTAAGGAACAAGGGCCAATAATATTCTGCCACACTAGCGGTGGCTAGGCAGAGGCAGGTCTAGTTCGGGTAGCCAGAGACAGGTCTCCAAGCTCTAGCTAGGCTCAGGAAGTTATACTAGGCCTCACGCCAACTCAAGTTAGGCTCAGGAAATTATACTGGGCCTCATGCCTGGGCCTCATGCCTGGGCCTTATGAGGCCCAACAGTGAATGATGTTTTTAATGTGTTCTTGGATTCAATTTGTCAGTATTTTATTGAGTATATTTGCATCAATGTTCATGAAGGAGATTGATCTGTAATTCTCTTTCTTAGACGAGTCTTTGTGTGTTTTGCGTATCAGGGTAACTGTAGTCTCATAAAGAGTGTTTGGTAATGTTCCTTCAGTTTGCCACCAGCCCTATGAGCCATGTTCTCTGCCCCAGCTCCAGGGATGCAGCAGGTTCACTTCACCATCAATCAACCTGTAGCATTCTGCTCACAAACCCCATTTCAATGCTCTATAGCCGGACCTCCCTAAAAAGCCAGAGCTTTTTGTGCCAGCAGGAATCAGGAAGCCCTCCCCTAAAGAAGCCACACAGCCTCCTCTGCCAATGTTGAGTCAGGAAGACCTCTCTTAAAGGAGTCATAAGCAAACAGAGCCCCCCTCCCCCCAAAATGTGGCTACCAAGAATCTTCACTAAAACTCTGTTCTTTTGTGTCTAGAATTCCTTCCTAAGTTCTCTCAGGTTTTTTGTGGATGTAGTCGTCCCATATTGGCGTGCCAATTTGTTGCAGTTTGTAATAAAGTAGTTCCACATTTCTCCATCTCTTTAAGGGAATTTTTCATTTCCTCTTTAAGGGTCTCTTTCATCTTCATAAAGTTATACTTAAGGTCATTTTCTTGTGCTTCTTTTGGGTTAGGATGTTCAGGTCTTCCTTTTTTAGGATCTCTAGGTTCTGGTGGTGCCACATTGCTCTTTATGTTGTTGAATGTGTGCTTACGCTGCCATCAGGTGGAGCCTGTGCTCCAAGGGATCCCTCTTCCTCCAGTTGGTGAAGGTGAGGCCTGTGGCTTAGGTGGTCGCTTTTCCTCTGGGTGCAGGGAGGTCCATGCCTATAATGGACACTGATATGGTTCTGGGGATCCTCCAGGTATAATCTGGGCCAAGGCTGTCTCCAGGGGAAGTTAGGGCAAAGACTCTGATAGTCACAGCTGCTCTCCAGGGGCAGTCTGTGCCAAGACTGCAGTGGTTGCAGATGTGGTGGGGGGATTGTTGTATGTGTGGGGGATCTGCTCTGGGGTCTCTGGGGTTTGTTGGGTTTGGGTCTGACACAGGATGTGCCTCCCAATGCTAGGCTAGAGAGCAGAGCCCTCCAGCACAGAACCCAGACACTAACCTCTCCAGGGGCAGTCTGGTCCAAGGCTCCAGTGGTCACAGATGCCTTGTTCCCTTTTTTATTTCTTTCTTGACCCATTTGTTATTTAAAAGCAAGTTGTTTAATTTCCACGTGTTTATATAGTTTCCACAGTATCTTATATTGATTTCTAGTTTCATTGCCTATTTAATATGATTCCAAGTTTTCAAATTTTGTTGAGATTTGTTGTGTAGTCTGTCCATATGATTTGTGCTGCCCCTATAAGAATAAAAGACCCTATGATCACACTATTTTACCCACATTTTACATGACTGCCAGGGATGGAGCTCAGGTCTCCATGCTCGGCAACAAGCAGTTTAACCACTGAGTCATCTCCCCAGCCCATCCTTCTCTCTCTTTTGGTTGTAGAATTTAATCATTGATTAATTGCTGATAAGGTCTTATGATAGCTATATGGTAACTTGTTTTCTGTGTTGCTCTGGAAAAGTTAAGTGACATTTTCATTTCAGGTTTTGTGTTCCACAGTTTCATTGTTGACTTTCAATTTTCCTTGTTATATTTATATTTCCTCTATTTTCTTTAACATATTGAACATATTTAAAGTATACTACATAGAGACTGTCTCTTTCATATAGAGCTTTTCCAGGTCCCACATCATTTGTGTATGATATGAACTTAGCATTGTTTAATTTTTGTCACATGACAAGTCTATACAAAGCATGCTGTAGTGATCACTTTTTGTGATTTTCTCTCTTATTGTTAAATTCATTACTACCCATTGTTCTCTATTAATATCAACACTCTTTGCTCTCTGTTATGTTTCCATCCAACAAAAAAGCAATTATTCAAGATAATCATTAAATTAGTTAATGTCCCCTGATCCATCAGACAATGAAAAGGTTAAACCCCATTTATTAAACACTGTAAAGTGTAGAAGAATATGATAACTTTGAGATAAAAATGAAGGAAAATCTTTTCACAAATGAATAAAAGGAACAAGATTTTTGACTGTGGGTATAATACTATAACAAGGAAGAAAGCTGATAGGAGCATTAAAAGTAGATTGTGACATTAAGTCAAAGATTGTTCGGAGGGCTGGAGAGATGGCTCAGTGGTTAAGAGCATTGCTTGCTCTTCCAGAGGTTCTGAGTTCAATTCCCAGCAACCGCGTGGTGGCTCACAACCATCTGTTATGAGATCTGGTGCCCTCTTCTGGCCTGCAGGCGTACATGGAGGCAGAACACTGTATACATAATAAATAAATAAATATTAAAAAAAGATAAAAAAGAAAAAAGATTGTTTGGAGTTTGAAAGCGTGTTTTATTTGCACAAAATACAATGTATGCTGTCAAAGTTTTATACTACTTTGTGTGATTTTTGAAAATCATCCCAGTTTTTAAGTATTAAGAAATTGATATAAATTCCAAAATCTTGGATTTTTGGTAATCGTAGACCATAGTATTTCTGTCCTATTTTAGCATAAAAGATTTCTTATAATTCTTTTCCTAAAGATTGAACATTCAGAGAGCTATCCAATAATGGCAAAGCAAATATATGCAGCAATAAACATTGTAGCATAATGCAGGTTTGTTCCTAAACAGAAATGAATTGACTCTGGGCATACTTTTTGATTGAAGAAACCTTGTGAAATATTCAAGTTAGCACAATTGATATTTATCAGTCGATCAAATTCCACCATAAAAAGAACAAGAACATTTAGACACTGACTGTGTTAGTTCAGTGGTCGAGCACTTGGCCAGAATCATCCTCAGACCCTGTGTTTAGTTTTAGCACCAAGTGAAAGAAAAATTGTGTAACAAACAGAATGCTAGGCAGCAAAAATAATATATTACATGGTTAAGAATTTCATCATAATATAGTACTATGAAATCACTAATTATAAAATTCTAACTCTTTAACAATTTTCTTAAGTTTATAGAAAAGTTTTTCAGTCTTGCTTCAGAAATAATGCTTTTGCCTCAGTGGGTTCATTACCCTATGGTTCGTCTGGACTGTGAGGACTTGAAGACAGGCTTGACCAACAAAGCAAGAGCCTTTGCAAATGCATTGCTAAGTGACATAGCTTCAAAACACAGAAACGAAAACGAATCGTAAGTAGAATTAATCACTATATTCAGAATAACAGAACCAAAAAGTTTTCTCTAAAATTACTCTCTTTCAAAATACAAAAGATTGCAGGGCAGTGGTGGCGCACACCTTTCATACCAGAAATTGGGAGGCAGAGCAGGTGGATCTCTGTGATTTCAAGGCTAACCTGGACTACATGGTGAGTTCCCGGACAGCCAGAGCTACACAGAGAAACTCTGACTTGAAAAACCAAACCAAACAAACAAACACACAGATAATAAAAAACTTTCCAGCCTAGCTGGATTCTTTCCTGATATTTCTAGTGGTATATCAATGCAAACATTTTAAGACATAGGAAGGTAAGCCTGAAAAAATATACTTTTTGTTGAATAATGACACCGGGTACCTAGATTCATACTTCTATACATAGGATATCATAGAGTTTAAGATCTTTTAATTTGTTATATTGTTTTATTTCACAGGAGCATGAGCTATGCTATGCTATACCTTTTCCATTTATCCTTGAATTATTCAGTTCAGCAGGATGAGTAGCTTCATTTTGTAAATAGAGAAACTGGATCTTGAAGTTTGGACTAAATTCACAGATCTAGTTGTCTTAGGGAGCTTCTCGTTGCTGTGATACACTCCAGGGCAGAAATAACTTTGGGGAGTCAGGCCAGGAACTCAGGCCAGGAGCCTTGAGACAGGAAGTGAAGGAGCAACATGGACGCTGTCTGCCTATGTACATGGCTTATTCGCCATGGCTTGTTCCACTTGGTTTCTTGTACCCCAAGGACTGCCTGCTCAGGAGTGGTGCTGCCCACAGTGGGTTAGGCTTTCCTATATCAATCAATCATTGAGCCCCCAGGCCAGTTTGGTGGAAGCCGTCTTTAGTTGAGATTTTCTCTCTCATGTGTCAAGCTGACATAACTAGCCTGTACCTTCGCAGCCGCTGAGGCAGGATTCAGATCAGGACTGGCAGATTTAAGGTCTACCACATTCCCTGTCTCACTCGTGAGAGAGCTTAAGAGATCACTAGAAAAATAAGGAAGTATGCCATAATTTCAAGTGAAAATGTTACCTTAATTTTTATTAATATGATATATGGTGACATCAGGCAAACTGAGTTTAAATATCATATGGTCTCTTAATGAATCAGCCAGTTGTTTTTAGGATAGAGAGTTTCAGTTTTATAACAATCATAGTACATGTTTATTAAATATGCTACAAATTACTTGTCATAAGTAATCAGAGTCATAATCAGAGTGTTCTGTCAGTATTTGCAGTGAATTTGAAGCAATCAAAGATCGTGCTCTACGAGTTCCTGAGACAACAGAAGAAATGATAGAACTAATCTCTTTTGTAGAAAAAGCTCGAACTAAAGGAATTCATGATTTGGCTACAAGGATCCAGGTAAAAAAAAAATACTTAGAAACTATTATGAAGTGAGATATCAGTATTGACACAGCCAGGTAAAAAAGCAGAATAGCTCAGAAGGTCTCACATGTTCTTCTGGTCACACCTTCTGCTGCCCTTCTCCTCACTCCATTATAAGCTTCTGCTCTCTTTCTCCTCATCCCCTGTAGAAGCCATTTACTTGATTTTCTCTGAAATGATGTTTTTGATTTTCTTTAGTTTCATCAATTATGCTTATAATCTTTTTCCCTTTGGTTTTTTGAGACAGGGTTTTTCTGGGTAGCCCTGGCTATCCTCGAACTCTCTATGTAGCTCAAGTTCACCTTGAACTCAGAAATGCTCCTGCCTCTGCCTCTTGAGTGCTGGGATTAAAGATGTGCACCACCACATATATAATTATGTTTATATTCTTAAACAATATGGAGTTTAATTTTTTAGACTTTTACATTAAATAGTAGTCTTAAAACCTGCACAAGATTCTATATCCATTCAACTATATTTAACTTTCATTCTGTTTGGAAGGCTTTTAATACTGTAAAACATGACAGATTACTAAAAACCACATCCAACATAATTTGGGATGTTGTAAAACAATTCCAAACGCAGAGAAGGAATAGAACCAACACCCGGAAGCCCATCATCACAGCCCCGGGCCCATTAGCATGTGAATACTATCTTCATTTTTATTGTGTTTGCTTTCTTACTCTCCCTTATAGCTTTACGGACGGTAAGAGTGCATTTCTAGTAAACATAGTTTATTTTTATCTGACTTTGACATTTATCTAAGAGAAATCACCAGTGTTCTATCAACCAATGACACTTTTCCCAGCTTATTTTCATTGCAGTATAGTCCATTTCTGATACTGTATTAGTGTGCAAGGACTTAGTTTTTAAATTTGCTGTACTAGCATGAGGACTTGAGCTTGATCCCCAGCATCCACATAAAAAGTTGGGCCTGGTGTTGCGTGCTTAGGATGCTCATGCCCGGGAGGCTAAAACAGGTGGATCCTGGGGCTTGCTGAACAGTTAACCTATCTTCATCACCGAGCCCTAGGCCAATGAGAGACTCTCTTAAAAACTAAGGTGGTTTTAAGCTGGGCATAGTGGTCCACGCCTTTAATCCTAGCTTTCCAAAGGTAGAGGCAGGAGGGTCTATATGAATTCAATGCCAGCATGATCTACATAGTGAGTTCCAGAACAATTAAAGAGAGACCTTGTCTCAAAAAATAAAAATTAAACAATAATATGGGCCATTCCTAAGGAATGATACCAGAGATTGACCTCTGGCTTCCACACACACACATGGACACACACATATACCTACATCTGCACACACAAAAGGAGTTTTAGAATTTACTGTTCCAGATATTTGATTATTATTCTTTGTTATTAATGGCAGTGCTACTGTAAACATTTCTGTGCATGGATCCTGGAGACTGCCTTCACGCATTTCCCTCAGGTGTCATGGAAGGGGCTTAACCTTTCTGAGCATTACCCCTCCTTTCTGAGCATCTTGGTGTACCACCAGATCCGACTTTTCTTCTTTTAATTACTTTTTAATTGCTGGATTAATTAATTTGTGTGAGGGTGTGCACATGACAGGACTTATGTGCGGAGGTCAGAGAACAACCTGAGGGAATTGGTTCTCTCCCTTTGTATGGTTCCCAGGAATCTAACCCAGGTTGTGGGGCATGGCACCACATGCTTTTCCTCCTAACTTTCTTGTCATCCCCGATGGTTTTTTGTTAAGTGATTAAGTGATACAGCAGTGCTATATAACATGTAGATCAGTGAGATCCATAGGGGTCAAAAAATTGTGCTTCTCCAATGACATCTACTGTGTTAAGTTTTTTTCCTTTGCCATTCACTCTGGAGCTCTTCCTGGACTTCCTGCTATAATGCTAAGTAGCCAAAATATGGTAATATTACTAAGGATACAGAATAACAAATGATGGTAAAATATTTAGTATTTTAGCATCAAAGATTAAAAATCAAATCATAAGAACAAAAAGAATTTAAGATAGTTTAAAATCAAAAGTTTCAGAGGTTGCCAAACACCTGATCACCTTATAAAATCATGGACAAGGAGGTCAAAGAGTTACCTTTATATTAAGTCAGCAGTCAGAGACAAATAATCTCATGTATGGGAGTGTGTGTATAGGGGGTATCACATGGGCTATGTGTGTGGATGTCTTCCTCTGTCACTCTCCTATTTGTGTCTGTTTAGACAGAGTTTCTGTCACTGAGTCTGCAGCTCACATACTCGGTTTGGCTGGTCAGTAAACCCCTCGATCCTCCTGTCTCCCGCTCCCACGTTCTGGTATCTCACACACACATACACGCACACACACACACACACACACACACACACACACACCAATATTTCTGTTTATTACTGGTGCTAGAGATCCAAACTCAGGTTTTGTGCAGCAAGCATGTTGTCCACTAAGTCATCTTCCCAGCCCCAGGCGCAAGCATTTAAAGATATTTTAAAACCCTTGTTAAAGTACAGTTGTATGACTTGAAGCCAAATAAATACCTGTGATTTGGACAGAGCACAAAATATTAAATTTGAAGGAACATTAGAAATTGTTGGCTGTGTTCTTTTTTATATGTTATATCTAGAGTTTCTTTTGTAGGAATCTAAACGACAAATGAGTTACTTTTTAGATGTTTTTCTATTTACTCAAGAAGACTTAAATTTAAATGCAACTGTCCTCATGTGGCCTACAAAAATTAACCCTGTGTTTGATAAGAATGATGAAGTAAGTATATTTTTAAGTGTATAATTTGTGTTCTGGAAGTTTTATTATTACCTCTCTCCCCTGCCCTGTGTGAGTGTGTGTGTGTGTGTGTGTGTGTGTGTGTGTTTGAACACTATGGAATGCACGTTGAAATAAGATCATTTGCGGGAGTTAGCACTACTTCTACCTTGTGGATCCTGGGTATTGGACTCAGGCCACCAGGCTTAGTGGCCGACACCTTTCCTGGCAGAGCCATCTTACTGTCCACAGTCTGACATTTTAAGTAGTATGGTTGTTTAATTTTCACACCAATTTGCCATCTGGCTTTAAAAGCTTCATATACGTAGTGTAAGTGCCTTTCACCTGTTATGGTATTGTCAGCTTAGAAGAGGCTTCTCGGCTTAACTCTCCGGATTTGGTAAGTGTAGCATGAACAAAAAAGAGGTCAGAACTATTATGTGAACTAATAGTGAACATGAGCTAAGTGATTTCCACTCATTATTAAATACTCATAAAATCCCAGCTCCTCCAATTTCTCCCATTTTATAGATGATTAAAATGTAACTGAGAGAAGTTGAATAACTTTCTCAAATTCTCAGAGATTGGAGGTAACAGGTTTAGGATTTTATATCAGACTGGATATAGTTTAAAATCCTGAAAAGTAATCAGCCAGTTTATCCAAAATTGGGAGACAAAATAGAACAATAACAAAATGTGTGTGATACACAAGGTTTTAATCTCAGCTTTTTGCTTTTACAGTCTTGTAACCTTGACATGCTTCAAAATTTTCATACATCTCAGTTTCTTTATCTTTGCAGAGAAAATCATAATAACATAGAAAAGGTACTTAACAGCTTGTAATATATGGTATGTGTATGCTCAATAAATGGTTGCTTTTAATTTTGTACCATAACACATTAAATAGTCAAACTATATAATTAACTATTTTGAGTTTTGAAAGATGTAGGAAAATTTGTCTCTGTGGTTTACTCTTTGCATTTATACATCAGTCTTTAAAGACAATGATTCTGTTTCCATTTTCTCTAAATTACTATAAAACATTGATAGTTTTATTTCAAAATTCTTATCTTTTTACTACATTTGTTAACATCATTAAATTATCTTTTTATAAAGCTCATTGAGAGTGCTAAGCGTCTGAAGGAGAATGAACTTATAGCCAAGAGAGAGAAACTGATCTTGGAAATAGAGAAGGAATCGCGTCGCATGGAAGAGTTCAGGGAGTTTGCAGAACTGGATCGCATGCAGCAGGTCAGACACATAGTTAGGGCTGTGACTGTAGCTAACCATCGGTTTGCACAGGGCAGACAAACACGTTTTAAAATGTAGAGGAAACATGCACTTAGCATAGCAAATGAAGGTTTACTTGATTATCGAACCTGACATCTATGACTTAGTTTTACTGCCATATAATGTGCATAACCATAGCCTGCTCATCACCATCGTGATGTTGTGAAGTTGATATTTAAACAGGAGAACATTCCTAAACACTGTCTCAGAAAGAATAAACAGGAGAACATTAGTTATGTAATATTATGTGATCTTGTTATAATACCATCTGGATATTCAGGAACAGACATTTGTTTGCTTTTAGTATGTGATGGATGTAAGGCAACTACAGAAACGCATTCAGGAATCCGAAGAAGCAGTTCAGTTTATTAATAAAGAAGAGGAGCTTTTCAAATGGGAATTGACAAAGTATCCCGAGCTGGAAAAATTAAAACTTAACATCGAGCCCTACCAGAAGTTTTTTAATTTTGTTTTGAAGTGGCAAAGAACAGAAAAAAGGTAACTTTTGGTAATATCATAAAAAATTAAGCAAGTGATATAAAAGTGTATACATATAAGGCATTTCTTGTTAAAGGTTTCAAAGTAGTACTTATCCATATACTTGTGTGAAAAGCAAGTGTCACATGGGAGAGCCTCAGACGGTGCTAACCTGCTGCTGAACTGTACCCTAGAGCTTCTGAGTCGTGCTTGGATTTATCTGTAATGATATCTGGCACAAATGTGTGGCTCGAATCTACAACACTGAAATGAAGGGTCGTCACATGCTCTACCGACTGAGCTAGCCAGGCTAGATATTATTACGGATGGTTGTGAGCCACCAACCAGGTGGTTGCTGGGAATTGAACTCAGGACCTCTGGAAGAGCAGGCGGTGCTCTCAGCTGCTGAGCCATCTCTCCAACCCTGAGTTTGCTATAGAAACGGGATGGTAGTGGTGCATGCCTTTAATGCCAGCACTAGCGGGGATTATAAAATGGGAGGAGACAGTTTTCAGTCAGTCTCATTCTGAGGTTTCCTGGAGGCAGGATCACCATTTCTGACTGAGGTAAGAGACAGTGGCTGGCTGTTTTGCTTTTCTGTCCTTCAGACTGAAGCCCAATATCTGTCTCTGGGTTTTTATTAATTGTGCGATATTTATCAGAGTTAGTTCACATTTTATGGAACTAGTTTACTAATACTCAAACAAAATTAGAGGTGCGCAGTCAAGTCTGCATTTTACTGAATAGTGTTAGTTACCTACTTGTTACTGGATGCATGTTTTACCGCAGGCCCTCCCTACAGTTTAAATGATGGTGTTAACTCTGTGCCTTTACCATCATTTCTACCTGTGTGACTCAATTCTCTCTCGTATAGAACAAAATGATTCCACAGAAAAGTTTCCCAATACTTATATATAGTTCAAAAGTCTGAGTTTTACGTTATTTTTTCTTCTTATTCAGGTGGATGGATGGAGGGTTTTTGGACCTTCATGGGGAAAGCATGGAAGCCGATGTAGATGAGTTTTCCCGGGAAGTTTTTAAGACACTGAAATTCTTCCAAACCAAGCACAAGAAAGAATTACAGGAAAGAAGAAAAGCAGCAAGAAAACGATCTGTGGTAGAAGAGAAACCTGAAGAAGAACCAAAAGAGAATCCTACAATTGCTATGTGTGCTATCGTAATGGAGCAAATAAAGGTTTTTAAGGTATACATGTATTTAATGGCATTTAAATATCATACATCTCTTCTCAGTTGCATGCTATAAACTATATAAAATATAAAATCAACCCTCCAATAGTAAGACTGTGTATTCAGTGGTCTAGCTCCATGTAAAAAACTTTGGGTCAGTAACTAATCAGTCGTATCTCCTGGGAGTGCCTGATGCAAGATGAGTTGACTCTATGTCATCTCTCTGGCTGTGGTAATTGGTTCAGGGATACGCCTATAGTCCAAACTGGGCCAATAATATTCCTCTTGGCATTTTTAAACTGGCTGTATGCTAGGAGCCTGGTTTTATTTGTTTGTTTGTTTGTTTGTTGCTTCGGAAGCTGTTAAGGCTATGAGTTGTGAACTTCCTGTGGTTTTGAGATGGCTGCTTTGATAGAGTAACTCTGATACCTAAGGAAAAGTGAAAATATAGAGTTTGGTGCGGCAGCACATCCCAGCACCTAGAGGTTGAGGAACAGCGATTACAAGTGCCAGGCTAACATGGGCTATCTAGTAAGATACCCACTTGTCTCACAGAAACCAAAAAACCCCCCCCAAAAAACAGAGATAAGCAGAGACCTACATAACCAGTGTAGTTTTTTGTTTTTGTTTTTGTTTTTAGTGTAGCTTTGAAATACTTTTTTTCCTTATATTTTGGTCAAATTCTCACCTTCTTTATTTTAGACAAGAATATTAATGTTATTTATGTACATGCACATCTATGTGTGTTCTTGTGTATTCATGTATGGAGGAGCACATTAGTGAGGCATCCATGCACATATGTATGAGGTCAGAGAACATTGCCATTCCTAAAATGCATGCACATGTATGCCTTAGCTGTGTAAGTCAGAGGACAACATGTAGGAGTCAGCTCTCTCCTTCCTCCATGTGGATTTTGGAATTGAACTGATGTCATCAATCTTATTGTGCAGCCCAACCTGGTTTGGACCTCATGTAGCTCAGGCTAGCCTCAAACTCATGATCCTCCTACTTATACCTTTCCAGTCCTAGAACCACAACACCAGCTGCCATTGCCTTCTCCTGTGAAGCTGATAATGCACTAGTGGTTCTAGTGGAGATGCCGACTGTGTAGTTAGCATGTCCAGACTGTAGGCTGGTGAGGCTGCTTAAGTTCTGCTCTCTTTCTGCATCACATTCTTCCACAATTAGATGAATTGTCTCATTGAAGACATTGACTACGTATGGATTATTCTTTTTTCTTTTTTTTCTTTTTCCATTCAATTATTTACACTTCCTTCCCTCCTCCCAATCCCTTCCCACTCCCCCACACCCCGTCTTCCCTCTCCCACCCTGCTTGAGAGAGGGCAGGGAATCCTGCCCTGTGGGAAGTCCAAGGCCCTTCCCCCTACATCCAGGCCTAGGGAACTGTGCATCCATGTAGACTAGGGTCCCAAAAAGCCAGAACACGCCATAAAAACAAGTTCCAGTGCCTTTATCAATGGCTTCTCAGTCAGACCCCATTGTCAGCCACAATCAGAGAGTCCGGTTTGATCACATGCTC
>LOEQ01012444.1:0-17088 GCA_001685075.1 Bramus lutescens
AGGAATGCACTCACCCCTCCAATGGATCTTCTGGTACAGGATCAAGGCCCCTTGCTGGCCAGGGAACCTTGCAGACAAAGGGTCTACCTTGCTACCAGCAGGCTATTGAAACAAAGTAACTCCCACCTGGTTGAACTCACCACCGGGTCCCAGCACCCAAACAGGCTGAGCTGGGGGATCTATGGCCCCAAAGAAGGGAAGGGAAGAGGTGCCTGAATGCAAGCTTGGATGGGGTAGGAAGCTAGGTACAGTAGCCTGGGTTAGGAGCCCCTGCAGAATGAGCAGGAAGTTTAGGGAATTGAGGGATATCTGTGTTTGCATGGGTCAGGAATGCACTCAGCCCTCCGATGGATCTTCTGGTACAGAAACAGGGCCCTTGATGGCCAGGGGACCTTGCAGACCCAAAAGAATCTTAAATGGTCAAAACACGTAAGAAATTGATCAACATCTTTAGCCATCAGGGGAATGCACATTTAAAAAAAACTCTGAGATACCATCTTACAAATGTCAGAATAACTATGATCAAAAACACTAATGACAGCTTATGCTGGAAAGGATGTGGAGTAAGGGAAACACTCCTCCATTTCTGGTGGAGTGCAAACTTGTACAGCTGCTTTGGAAATGACTATGACATTTTCTCAGAAAATTGGAAATCAACCTATCTCATGACCCACTCTTGGGCATATACCCAAGGATGCTCAAACCATGCAACAAGGACATTAGCTCAGGTATGTTCATAGCAGTAATATTCACAACATCCAGAACCTGAAAACAACCTAGATGACCCTCAGCCATAGAATGAATAAAGAAAATGTGGTACATTTACACAAAGGAGTAGTACTCACTGGTAAGAAACAATGACATCCTGAAATTTGCAGGTAAATTGATGGAACTAGAAAAAAAAACTCCTGAGTGAAGTAACCCAGACACAGAAAGCCAAACACAGTATGGACTCTCTCATATGTAGATATTAGGCCTAAAACAAAGGATAAGCAATCTGCTGTCCTCAACCCCAGAGAAGCCAGGAACCAAGGAGGATGCTAAGAGAGACAGACATGGATTCTCCCCTAGGAAAGGAAAATAGACAAGATTTCCTGAGTAAATTGGGAGCTTGGAGGTAGAGAATGGAAGAGAAGTGGAGAAGAGAGAATGAATGGGAGGGTAGGAGAACATGAGGAAATGGGATAGCCAAGTTGGGAGAAGGACAAAAATGGAAAGCAATCAAAGAGGTTAATAAAAAAAAAACAGAACTGGCACTAGAGAAATTCCCAGGAATCCACAAGGATGAGCCCGGTTGAGAATCTAAGCAATAGTGGAGAGGGTGCCTTAACTGCCCTCCCCCTGTAATCAGATCGGTGGCTATCTTAATTGGTAACAGTGGGACCATTATTTACCCCTAGTGCATGAACTGGCTTTTTGGAGCCCTTTCCCTATGGGGTGATACCTTGCTCAGCCTAGCTACAAGGGGGAGAGCATTGGTCCTATATCAAGTTAATTGACAGACTCTGTTGACTCCCTGTGGGAGGCCTCACTCTCTCTGAGGAGTGGATGGGGTGTGTTGGGAGGAAGGTCAGGGAGAGTAGGAGAAGTGGAGGTAAAGGAAACTGAAATTGATATGTAAAGTAAAAAAGATAGTTTATAAAAAAATAAAATTAAAAAATAGAAAATCATAGAATCACCTAGTCTGGACTCATAGGGGCTCACAGAGACTGAACCACAAACCAAGGACCCTGCATGGGACTGACCTAGGCCCTCTGCATATAAGTTACAGTTGTATAACTTGATATTCATGTGGGACTCCTAACAGTGAGAGCAGGAGCTGTCTCTGACTCGATACCTGCTTCTGGAACCCTTCCTTCCTACTGGGTTGCCTTATTCAGCCTCAGTAGGAAAGGCGGTACCTTGTATTACTGCAATTTGATATACCATGGTTAGATGATATCATAAGAGGCCTGCATTTTTCTGAAGGAAATGGAGGAGTGAATTAGGAAAAAGGAAGAATAGGGGAGGTTGTGGGGAGGGACTGGGAAAAGATGATGGAGGGACGAGAAACTGATCAGAATGGAATTAATTAAGTAAGTAATGAAGTAATTAAAAATATGGACTTATTTTGGGGGGTTATGGAAGTTTTGTTAAAATTTCCACACTCAGGGAATACTGCAGGAGAATGGACATATAGCTTGTAAAAGTTCAAGATCATGGAGTTTGCTGTGAGGTTGTGTCTCCTATCAATACCAGAAGCAACATCTATAAAGTCTAATGAACATTGTCAGTCAAATGTGACACAAGTAAGAATTACACCAATGAATATGCTAAACAAGATGCAGAAAAGCCCATGAAAACTCAACCCTACAAGAAGAACTATAGTCTACTTAGGAGAGAGAACAGGAGTATGATCTTCCCCAGGGAAGAGCACACCAATTGATTGTCTAGTGTCAAATGATCAGCCCTGAAAATGTACATACAGTAAGCATTATATGGAATGAACAGGTCCATATGCTATAACAATATTAATATGTTGTGAATGTATGCATGTATGTGTATATATATGTATATATATATGAATGCAATAGTAATTTTGAGAAAGAGATCATGAATTTAAAAGAGAGTAAAGAGAGCTATATGGGAGTGTTTAGAGGGAGGAAAGGAAAAAGAAAAATGTTGTAAATAAATTGTAGTCTCGAAAAAGTTTAATGACTATCTCTGATCTTAAAGTTCTAAAATTGAAAAGCATAGCATCCAAATATGTTTATATTATTATAAATGTTTTCAGCTCACGGACAGGACTCTTGGAGGTCGAAGGACCCTAGTTCTGTGGGCAGCAGACGAGAGGATGCCTGAACTGGCCTTATCCTATAGCCACACTGATGAGTATCTTGCANGATGGAGCATGTGATCAAACTGGACTCTCTGAATGTGGCTGACAATGAGGGCTGACTGAGAAGCCAAGGACAATGGCCCTGAGTTTTGATTCTGCTGCATGGACTGGCCTTGTGGGAGCCTGGTGTGTTCGGATGCTCACCTTCCTAGACCTGGATGGAGCGGGGAGGACCTTGGACTTCCCACAGGGCAGGAAATTCTGACTACTCTTAGGACTGGAGAGGCAGGGGGAGAGGGAGTTGGGAGAGTGGGAGGGAAATGGGAGGATGGGAGGAGGTGGTAATTTTAATAAATTAATTTAAAAAATAAATGTTGTCTTTCACTTTTCCAACAGACCTGGATCTAGAGAAATTCCCAGGAATCCACAAGGATGACCCCGCCTAAGACCCTAAGAAATAGAAGAGAGGGGGCCCGATCTTGACTTGCCCTGTAGTCAGATTGATGATTACCTTAAATAGCATTATAGAACCTTTGTTCAACAACAGATGAAAACAGAGGCAGAGACCCACACTGGATCACTGGACTGAGTTCCCAAGGTCCAGCTGCAGAGTGGAAGGAATGAGAATATGAGCAAAGAGGTCAAGACCACGATGGGTTCATCCACTGAAACAGTTTACCTGAGCTAAAGGGAGCTCACCAACTCCAGCTGGACTGGGAAGGAACAAACATAGGACCAAACTAGTCCTTCTGAATGTGGTTGACAGTTGCATGGCTGGGACAGACTGAGGGGCCACTGGCAGTGGCACAGGAATTTATCTCTACTGCATGTACTGGCTTTTGGGGATCCTGTTCTCTTTGGATGGATACCTTGTGCAGCCTAGATATAGTAGGGAGGGCCTTGGACTTTCCACAAAGCAATGTGCCTCCCTAAGGATTAGATGGGGGTGGGGTGGGAGAGTGTATAGGGGGAATGGGAAGAGGGAAAAGAGCGAGAATTTGGATTGGTATTTTTTTTGAAAATCTAATACATTTTTAAAAAAGAAAGAAACTCTTGTCACTGGTGACAGAAGACAAAAACACATGTAATGGTGACATGAATTGTATTGGTAGTTGTTTAACTTGCTCATAAATGAACATGCCCTTCTCTTTTACAAGAGAGTAGAGTTTGGGGAGAGCAAAATTGAATTGAGATGTTTGCTTTTTACTGGAAGTTTAATTTAAGTCTGTACAAAGAGCAACTTTTGTGTTTGGGGGAACAGGTGGTTCCAGATAGAAACTATCTGTGTAAAAACCTTGTCTCTCCTAGAACTCATTGTATAGACCAGGCTGGCCTTTAATTCACAGAGATTTGCCTGCCTCTGTCTCTAATGTCCTGAGATTAAAGGTTAATGCCACTATGACCAGCTTGCAACATTTTCACATACGTCATTCCATCTTTAAGTTGACATAGAGAACAGAAAGTCATTTAGATGGAGTAAAGAAAGGAAAAAATACAACAGGGACAGTCCATTTTTAAGAGATCACTTCCATTTTTAATAATGATAACATTTCACAACTGAGTCCATTAAGCCACAGACATTTCCTTCCTAACTACAACTTTTAAGCCTGACCACCACTATGTCATCTTCTATGGTGTTCATAAATTTTCATTTGCAAGATTCATTTGAGTCTTTTCTTTTTTAAAACTCTCTTTTTCATGAACATTACCTTAGTTTCATTCTAGTTACTGTAACAGAATACACTATCAACTTCAGAGAAAAAGGATAGTTTGGGGGTCATAATTTCATGGTGATACATTCCTTCATGGCAGGAAGGTCAAACCAGAGTTTGAAGCAGTTGGCACATTGCACCCACAGTCGAGAAACAGTACTAATCGAGAGCCGAGCCAGGTTAGAGAATGACAAATGCATATTATCAGTGACCAATTTCTTCCAGCAAAATCTGCATATCCTAAAAGTTCCATGATCATTCCAATAGCAGCAACAGCGGGGAAGAAAAATTCAAACCCATGACCCCATACTGGACATTTCCCATCAAACCAAAGCATTCCACTGCTGGTCCCTATGGTCCACTCATGGCAGATTCATGATGTGAAGGGGATTCATTATAACTTTAGTGGCCCCATTGTCTTAATAAGTCACAATACTAGCAAAAAGTCCAAAATCTCAAGACAGATTCTCCACTAATGCAAGGTAAGTTCTTAACTTTAACCCAAGTAAAATAAAATAAAAATATATACTTATATCATACAGTGATACAGAGTAATCATTCCCATTCCGAAAGAGAATAAGCACATAGCAAGGAAATATTGGCCAAAGCAAAGCCAATATCCAGTAGCACAAACACCAAATTCTGCAGCTCCCTGTCCAGCCCATAAAACTTAAAAAGGAATCATCTCAGCTGAAAAGGGCTTGGGGACCTCATCTCGGCAACTCTGCTGCCTATGGCAAATACAACCACTGTGCTGTGACAACTCGTCTTCACATGTGCAGCTGTCCTCAGCAGAAGTCCCATGGTTCTGTACTTCCATCTCTCTCGGGTCTCCATTGCTTTGCCTTCATTACTTCACACAGAGTGCACTCAGAACTTCCGTACATGGATTCTGAACCTTCCACACATTGTCTGAACAGACATGCTTGCCATGACTCTCCCTCAACCTTGCAACTTTAATTCCTTCAAAGGTAGTACCATGGCCAATGCTGGCAAGATCTGCTGCCAGATATAGATGTAGATGTTTGACCCTGGCATCACAACTGCTTTAGCTTCTTAGATTCTAGGAAACATTCTGCTATACAGTTGCTTTATAGGATTTCTACAGTACTTCTTCATTGTGATCTTAGGTTCTCTGGTTTCAAATATATTTATATTTTCCCAAGTTATAATCTTTGATGGATGGACTTTTATTCTGCTCAAAGATTCTTTCTTATTATACTAGTGTTGAGGACCAGGTTTCAGTTTAATGGAACTAATTCCTTTATCATTTACAGGTTCTATACAGTCTATGTAGAAAACTTCAATCTTACTCATACACATTTCTTACCATAGTCACATATTTATATCTTTTTTTACTCCTCTCTCTCTCTCTCTCTCTCTCTCCTCTCTCTCTCCAACTCTGTATGAGAACAATAATAAATAACCAAAACACAACCACAACGCTGTCCTCACTTAAAATTTACAGTATGAAACATATTGGGCCAGTACTTTTCAATTCAGTCTCATTCAGGGTTTAGAGGCACCATGAGATTCTTTGCTACAGTATGCCTTGAGAGATCACTACATGATCCTTACTCACCTCTGTAACATCATAAGGCAGGGTTAAAGGTGCAGTATATTTTCTCTAACTCCTGACATTCCAAAGTCCCATTAAAATGGTCTATTAAATTCTGCTTGTAGAAATTGAAGGTTTCTCTTGCTCGAAGTTTCAAACTATCCCATGTTCCTCTGTTAAGGACTTCCAAAGAACTAAGAACCACAGGTCAGGACAATCACAGCAACAACACTGCCTGCTGTCAATCTTCTGTCTGGGCTGCATTATGTAAAATGTAAAGCATTAATTAGGTTTGTGGTTCCTGGAGAATACAGTCCGTGTGACTGAGGTTAAACACTGGGCACATTATATAAACACTCAGGAAGAACAAAAAGAAATGGGTGGGGTTATAGAGACTTAATCCTGCTGATCCACCACCTCCAGCAGGGCTGCACCACTAAAAGTTCCATAGTCTTCCCAAACAGTGACACCAGATCCGAACTAAGTACCCAACATGAGAGCTTCTGGGGCCTTTTCACAGTCACTGTAACAGAGATGTTCCTTTTCCTTTAAAAGCCTGTAAACAGTATAGTCATGTTTTCATGTATACTACATTATGATGTTTGCAGCTGATAATGGTCAACGTGTTTCCCTCTTTTTAATATTGTTTTGAAACCCAGAGAAATTATAAACAGTCATAGAAAGAATATATCTGAATGATGCTGTTTGACTTCATGTGGCTCAAGACGTGAAGTACAGTGAATCTGTTCACCTTACTCCTAATGAGATGCATTGGAGATCTTAGCTAGAAGATGCACCCAGATGTCTGATTCAGAGTCAAAGAAATAAGTGAAAACAAAAGACAGGCACAGGTAGCAAAAAGATAGGTGTTTTGTATAATTTAAAATTTTATGTTTATGCTACATTAAAAATGCTCATTTTCATTTTCAATACTTTAGCTTTGAGAACTTTCAATAAATATGATGTAAATAGTTATCTCTTTTATATTACTCTTAAATCTCAAGAAATTACCACCTTTAAGTGTTTGAGAGGTATTCCTTGTCACATGTTAAATAATTATTATTTTCCTATGCATGATAGTATAATAATGGATTATTTATGATTTAAATGTAATTTCTTCTAGAATTATTTAAAAGGGAAAGTAGGTTTTAAACAAATCATTTCACAACCTAAGTTTGCTTTTCAATAAAAATAAATTCAAAGATTATTAATATAGATCTTTTTTAAATATTTATTTATTTATTATATATACAATATTCTGTCTGTGTATATCTCTGCAGGCCAGAAGAGGGCACAGGACCTCATTACAGATGATTGTGAGCCACCATGTGGTTGCTGGGAATTGAACTCAGYARCTTTGGAAGAGCAGGCAATGCTCTTAACCTCTGAGCCATCTCTCCAGCCCCCATTAACACATCTTAAAAACTAAAGTTTGTCAGTCTAATGAAGAAATTAATGAAGTAACTTTTGACAGTGTGTATGATTTTCAAAACAACAAATAACAAGGATTAGCTTTAAATTTCCTGTTAACTGTCATATAATCATATTACTAAGACAGCCATTCACAGTCTAATTTTTATTTTTTAATGAACAGTACATAAAATATCAATTATATGCATAACACAGGATCAAATATTATGATGCAGTGCAAAAGACAAGAGAAGGTAGTAGAACAGTGAAACTATGAAATTTTCTGAAAATGATTATAATTTTATGACTTTTTTCAGAGCACCCAAAACTTCCTTGTTTCTTAAGCTGTAAATAAAGGGGTTTAGCAGAGGAATCACAACTGTATAAAACAGTGAATACATTTTATCCTGGGTTTTACCTGGTCCAGACCCAGGACTGACATACATGAAGAGGAGAGTGCCATAGAACAAAGAGACAGAGAACATGTGTGCACTGCAGGTGAAGAAGGCTTTCTTTCTGCCATTCTTAGACTTCATGTTCAGGACAGCAAATAGGACACGGCCATAAGAGACTACAATGGTCACAGAGGTGCTGATTTGTATGGAATTAGCAATAATAAAAGTCACCAATGCATTAAATGATGGATCAGTGCAAGAGATTGTATAGAGTGGTAAGATTTCACAGTAGAAATGATCAATTACATTGGACTTACAGAAAGTCAATCTAAATAACAACCCTACATTAAGTCCAGCGTTTACAAAACCAATTACATATGACATAATTATTAGCACAGTGCAGAGTCTTTTGGACATCACAACAAGATAGAGCAAAGGGTTGCATATGGCTACATAGCGGTCATAGGCCATCGCTACCAGGAGGAAAATTTCACTAGTCACACTGTAACAAAAAAAAATAAAATTGGGCAAAGCACTCACCTAGAGATATCACGTCATTCCTATTTAAAAATTTCATAAGCATCTTTGGAGTCACAGAGGATGAAATAAAAGCATCAGTAAAGGCTAAATTTCTAAGGAAAAAGTACATAGGAGTGTGAAGATGTGGGTCCTTCCAGATGAGAAAGATTAAGCCAAGGTTGCCCACCATGGTGATGACATAGATGGAGAAGAACACCAGGAACAGGGGGACTTGCAGTTCTGGACGATCTGTTATTCCTCTGAGGACAAACTCAGTCAGTAGGGTCCTGTTTCCTTCCATCACACCCACTCAGGCTTCTCACTGCAAAGAAGGAAGGGACATAAGATCTGAATAAAACTGCCGAGAATGGCATCACATTCCAATCCCATGGACCTGTGTGGCATGTGGTGCATTTGTTCCATAATCACAAAATATGAAAGTGTAATGTTTCTGCATTTAATAGCATACTGAAAACACAAAGTATTTTCTAACTTTGGTAAGCAAAGTTTTAACATGCAGTTATCTGAAAATTAAAAGAGTAGGCCTTGGAAACCAATTTTTGTTTTGACTTTATGCTTGTTAGTCTCAATTACTGTAAATGGTGCACATACATGTGACAGGTTGTATACATAATTACAGGGAAAATGTACAGTACATTTTATACTGAAACATTTTTAAAGACTAATTGAATGTGAGAAGTCTCTTTTTCAATTCCTTATAAAATGTCTTGTTGCAATTTTAATGAAGCTGTACAATGTAGTGTATTACCTAATGGCATTTTCACTGAAATGTAAAATGCCCATTGAACATACTCATTTCTCAAAAGGCTCTTCCATTTTTCTTCCCACTTCTAATCTCATTTTTCTCATAAAATATGCCATTTCTACTTTAATTTCATATATAACTTTCAAATATTTTATATGAGACTGAAAGTTATCTTTGTTATTATGTGCATTATTCTCTCATCCAAAGATATTGTCAATTAACATGATGATGATAAAAATCTTATGTTATTTTCTTTCACTTGCTATTGTGTTATCTGATACATATTCATAAAAACAATCATGGACTAACAAGATCTTGTGCTTTTTCTCAACGAAATATATGAGTGAGATTACCAAAGAGCAGATGAAATGGAACTCAAAAATGATAAAGTATAGATGCAATAGTTAGGATTTTAAATATCTGAATTCAGCTTAAAAGCCAAGGTATAATTTTTGTATAGAAAACAAATGAGGGAAAATGAAGCAAACTGATCATTAATGACTATAGATATAATTGAGAAGGGAGAAAAAATTTCAGGCTCAGTTGGTACCTACAAATGTAACAAATAAAGGAATTAGGATAGATGATGCAGAAAAACACAAAGGAAGAAATTCTAATCAGCACCATAGTACATTTCTGTCGTGATAAAATATGCATATTCTAGACGTAGCATGATTTATACCTTGACATTCCTTATTATGATTTAAAATAGGAGTTGAGAAATAGAAAGGCACAGCTTAAGTGACTACGGGCTATTAAATTATTAATAGGGCTAACCAGATTCTTTTGACAGATCTTGATCCATCATGTGGCTTATCTACAAACTTAAACTTTTAGATTTATCATAGTCACCAATTCATTAGACAATTAACTAATAACCTCATGCCCAAATATGTGATTCCAATCAACTAATTTTCTCAAAACATTTTCTTTACTTTTAAAAGCGAAAATAAGCCAAGTGGTGGTGGTGCATACCTTTAATCGCAGCACTTGGGAAGCAAAGGCAGACGTATATCTGTCAGTGCATGGCCAGCCACGTCTACAAGAGCTAATTTAAAGACAGGTTCCAAAGATGCAGCGAAACCCTATCTTGAAAAATTGAAAAAATAAAATAATGTCAAATTTAATATAGAGTTTATGGAGGAAAGTCTGTACACAAAATATAATTTCAGATTATTTAAACACAAAGCCCTGAAATATTTCATTGAATGGTGTGTGATATTTTTGTTCCACTTAAATAACAAAACATTTCATGAGATGTGTTCTCCTAAATCTTTATTGGGAATAAGAAAAAAGGAAAGATTGTTTGAAGTTTCATTAGTCATCTAAACATATTAACAGAGAAACAGATGTCTGTGTAATAATTGTGTAAAATATCAGAATACATTTCTGTCAGATAGTACCGACTTGTCTTACTGTGCTTTTATTTGTTTGTATTTCTGTAGAGATATTTTATATGGAAAGAGAGATAAAATAATATTTATATCTCTGATGTTCTTAAAATGTCTCAGTCATTCAAAAACCCTATGTAGTCTATTACTCTGAAATAGCCTGTGGGGTTGAATTCTGTTTATCTTGATCCATTATGTCAGAAAATATCATTTTTATTCATTAGACCCTCTAAATGTAGAACCCTCAGAACTCAGCTCATAGCATAGTCCTCTCCAGGACTCCTCCAAAAGCCTGGAACTACTTACATCATTAGAATTGATTGTATGAATACTTTCACTGAGAAATAAAAGTATTAGTTTTGGATCCCTGTGGCTGGTACATAAAAATATAATTTAAAACAACCTAAATGTATTATTTAACTTCTCTGGATGTCAGGAGTCTAACATCAGCATCACTGGCTGACACTCAACACTGTGAGTCAGATGCATTCCCTTTAGAGATCCATGGGAAACCCCTCTCTTTACCCTTCTGGTCTTTAGTGGCTGTTGTCATTCTTTATTCTTTACTCTAACCTTTACTCCAGAATTCTTGGAATCTTCTCTACTGTATGGTTCTTTTTTATAACTTTTATTAATATTTTGATATTATAATTTAATCTCAAGATTTGTCCCTTCTCTTTGCTCCCTCCAAAACTGCTCATATAGCCCTCTCTGCAATTTTTTCAAATTCAGGGCCTCTATTTTCAAAAATTTTTCGTCCAAGCATACGTGTATACAATTATACACATACTTGCCTAAATATAACCTATTCTGAAGATGAAAATTACAAAATAATCCCACACTAACTCAGAATTGCATATAATAAAGGGTTACTTATTTAGGGGTAGACTCACACATCACAGTCCTCTGCATGAATGGGAAACAGGAACGAAATCCAAAAGCCAGGAGAGAGCAAGAGTAAGCATGTGCTTTATGTTGGCATTTATAATATAAGAAGCCATGCCCAAGTTGGCTGGCTTCTTAAAGGCTACCGGCTGAAGGAGATCCTTCAGCACTGTTCAATCTGGGTTTTACTTGTATGTACTTTTCAGTCTGACCATTTGGGATTGGAAAACGGCTTGCTGTTCTCTTCCGTGGGGAGGACCACCTCTCTCTTCTACTTCCAGCTTTCCTTGGTAGCCTATGGTTCTTTGTGTAGGGGTGAGGCCTTATGGACTTTCCTCTATGCCTATTTTTTTAAAGAGATAGGAAGAAAGACCATAAACTCGGGAGGTAGGGAAATGGAGAGGATTTAGGATGAGTTAAGAAAAGGGAAAAAACATAATTAAAATATACAATATGAAAATTTACATAAAATTTGAAAAGAAACTGATAAATCCAATGCATTGGATATGGCAAACTTCCTTATTTCATATTATGGAATACTACATAAACCTAGAACCAACTGAGGAAGCAGGTGCAAACATCTTAACAAGTCACATCTGCCAGGCGATGGTTGGTGTATGCCTTTAATCCCAGCACTCAGGATGCAGAAGCAAGTGTGTCTCTGTGAGTTCAAGGCCAGCCTAATCTACAAAGTGAGTTCTAGTACAGTTTCCAAAGCTACACAGAGAAACCCTGTCTCAAAAACAAAAAGAGGGAAAAAAAACAAGTCAGATACTTCTATAACCCTTAGTTGTGAAAAGTATTCCTGATTCTGGAAGACTAATTCTAAAGACTCAGAAAGGATGCTTTATTTAATAAAATTTTCAATAGGTCAATTTTACAACACTATCTGAATAAAGGATTTATATCCCAAGTTTCAGAATCTTCCAGCCTTATTTCCATCAGATCAGGAGTCTTGTTTTGAGGGCTTATAAAATGTGTTGAGTTTCTAAGGTGTATTCTCACAACATGCTTCTTTATTGTTACTAATAAGAACCATAACATAGAAGTTAACCACATGAACTCATACAAATTTACATGACTGATCTCAAATCTTCAGACCATTAACAGACAGTTGTGAGTGCACAGAAATTTAGCGAATGTATACAAAATATTTCACTTAGATTTTGAGGAAGGCTTTATGTCCCATTTGTCAAATAAGTACCCTAATAGATATTTTCATATAAATTGACATACATGTCATTATAACTCATATAAATTATGAGAAACTGTTGGTATCAAAATGACCACATGTTTAAAATTACAGTAAAATAAAATATTTTTGCACAATACTATGGAAATGTGCATAGGCATAGATAGCACAAGACGTATCTACATGAAAACACTTAACCTGCAGAAACAAGGGTTTCAGTGGCAAAGGTCCTTCTCACATCAGTTTTCTCTACAAACAGCAGTTTGGAGGGAATGGCATTTATTTCTTGCTATCTTAAACTCTGTTTCAGTATAAAAACTCTGTCAATGCTATCAAAAACTTCCCAAAGGATAAAGCCAATTTGTTGGGAATTGTTAACTAATCGCAAATTAAAATTAACAGATGATTGTAACCGATGTTATTTAAGCTTTTATTGTTTTAACTACTAAGATGCCAATTAAAGAAAAATAAAAGGTTCACTCCATGGAGAGTCCTCAGATGAGGTAACCGGTTTTCTATGAAAACTTGAATCTGAACAACAAACATAATATACATCATAAAAATGCTTATATGACTACATATATACATTACATGTGAATATGTATATTAATTTTCTTTATGGCAATTATCAAATTTTCCCACAGTATTTGCTGCTTTAAACCAATGTTCTGAGAATTCAACATCTAACAATAGTTTTGTGGATTATTTCACATCTGCTGCTATTGAGAATAATTTTTATTTGACCTTATGGTATACATATGTAATCATGTCTTAGATAAGAAACAAATAAATTTAGTATGGCTCACTCAAATAAGATATTTGAAAAATATTAAAGAAAATAAAAATGTGTAAAATTGCTTCAGTTCTGATCACTGGTGAATATAGGTAATATTTTCATGCATGCAACTCTCACCTTCTACCCATTGATGTGTTTCCATATTTTATTATTATAGGCAGAGATTGCTTGATCATTTCCCAGCTACTGAGACTCAAAATAATTGTTCTGAAACTATATTATTTGCAATACTGTTTGGCCAATAGCTTATGCATATTTTGAGCTAACTCTTACATCTTAAATTAACCCATTCCTATTAATCTGTGTATTGGGTTGGTTCTCCTCTATTTCTCCTTGGATTACTGGCTTTCTTTATTCTTCCCTGTGATAGGCCCAAAGCAGCTTCTTTATTAATCATAATAAAATATATTCACAGCATACAGAGGGAAATTCCACATTATATTATTATTATTACCATTAATAATAAAATGATGATAATATACTGTTAAAAACAAGATTAAATACAACACAAAAAAATATAAAACTCAAAATGGAAAAAGAGGAAGTACTGGAGAGGTTTGGTTCTCAGCACTCACAAAGTGGTTCACAAGCACTTGTAACTCCAGTTCTAGTGGATCTAAAATCCTCTTTTGATGTCCAATGGTTCCTACATGTATGCAATGCACTTACATATACATACATCCGGGCCAGCTCACATCACATAAGATAATATTTTAAACTAAGAATAAGTAAAAAGGCCTAAAGAAAATATACTAGTGTATAGGCTATTTTTCAAATGTAATTTATGAAAGAAGTTAGAATGTAGATAGCATTCATGGAAGAGAGTGTTGCTCTCCGAAGACATAAGTTATTACATAAATGTTTTTGTCTTGGCCATGGGATACTTCTTTATTCATTATTTGTCAGAGACCTACACAGACTCTGTTCTTCATTGCCCATATCAGTTAGACAGTAAATTCTTATTGCTGAACATAGCAAACTCCTTGATCACAGAAAGCAGATAAATCATTGCTGAGCTAACAGGAAAACTTCTTCCCTGCTGGCAAACTTTATTCGTGGTGGAATGTTTTATAGAAGATTCTCAGGGAGAAAGCTATTAACTATCTTAACCAGCTGTGAACAATTTAAACTGATACATAACTTCTAGGCAAAATCTGCCCATAGATGCCACAGTGGCATGGCTATGTGAGGATAACTTCTTCTTTCTCGTTGGATTTTAGACCTACGCCATAAAGGAACTCATAGCTGGCACTTTACATTTGATAAGAGTATATGATGGGGAGGTCATAGGCCCTCTGGGGAAAAATAAAAACGATTGTATTTGGGAAACAGATATGATGTTAAACTTCCCTGAAAATTGTCCTGTTTATACTCATATATCTAAGTGTTTCTATTGTCTTTGATCAGAAAGGCTTCAGTTTTCAGTTGGCAACACTTAATACATGCATTAATTAAGTATTAATGTATACAGAGTCAATGCAGTGAGAACAAACGACTGTTAAGTTCTCAGCCTTGGGTGAAATATCTAAACCATCCCTTCCAGGCTTGTGGAGAATCGCCGAAAGTGAGACCAAGACAATATAAGAGTTGAAGAATGGAAGGACTGATATAAATCGTCATCTTCTGGATATGACATGGTGGATGCGAGCATGAATACAAAATATGCATATCCACACAAAAGCTGCATGGCACGTGGTGCATTAATAAATCCACCATAGATGGAAAAATGTATCATGTGATCTCACTTTCAGAGGAATTACAGCCATTTAAAGGTCATAAGGGGAATAAAATTACATTCTCTAGTATTGCAGTCACTCATACATTGTTGTCATTCAAATAACCTCTGACTTGTTCTTTTCTAGGTATCCCTAATTAAATGAAGCACCCTATCCATCATAAAAAAGTCATGAAAGTAGTGCATCAGCTTGGAAAGAAGAGGGTATTTTGTGAGAGAGATGAAGAAAATTGGGAAGGACAATCATACATATTTTGAACAAAAGACATTATTATTTAATTTGTGGAATTATAAAAATAAATGCTGATGTGACATTAAAATGTGCCATTGTGATCATTGGAGGAACTTTAAACTTGTGCAACAACTAGGCAATCTAGTACACAGGTTTCTCAAATAGCTAAAAAAGAAATGTCATGAGACCCAGCTATACAATCCCATGCAATCCAAGTAACTCTACATATTCTGATACAGATACCAGTACATGTATGATCATTGCTGCTCTACACACAATAGCTGGGAAAGACAATTAACCAAGAAAGTTAGAAAATATAGAAAATTAACATATGATATATATATATATAATTCAAATCAATTCAGCTGTAAGCAATGTAAATTATGAAAATTACAGAAAAATTAATAGAACTAAAAATATTACAGGAAATAATGTAACTCAGACACACAGATAAACTTTATATAATATTCCTCATTAATGAATTAGTTTTGAAATTTTTATTTGTGTAATTAAGCTTGAAAGAGTATCTCCACAGATGTCATTACTTTTTTCTGCTGTGTAATACTACATTGTGTCAATTTACCACATTTTCCTTATCAATTATTCAGTCAAGGGGCATTTAGGTTGTTTCCAGGTTCTGGATCTGACAAACAATGCTACTCTGAACATAGTTGAGAACATGTCCTTGTGGCACAATTAATCATCCTTTGGATATATATGCCCAAAAGTGGTATTACTGAGTCTTCAGAAGATTGTTTCCTAATTTTCTGAGAAATCATTGCACTAACATCCAAAGGAGCTGTACCAGCTTGTATTCCCACCAGCAATGCAGGAGTGTTCCCACAACCTCTCCAGCATAAGTTGTCATCAGTGTTTTTGATCTTGGCCATTCTTTAAGGCATAAGATGGAATCTCAGCGTTATTTGGATTTGCCTTTCTCGGATAATGACATCTTGAATTTTTCAGGCAAATGGATGAACTTAGAACACATCTTCTTTAGTGAGATAACCCAGACCCAGAAAGACAATTATCACATGTACTCACTCATAAGTGGTTTTTTAACACAAAGCAAAGAAAACCAGCCCACAAGTCGCAATTCCAGAGACCCTAGACAACAAATGAGGACCCTGAGAGACAAACAGTGAACTAATCTACATGGGAAGTAGAAAAAGACAAGATCTCCCGAGTAATTGGAAGCATGGGGACCTCAGGAGAGGGTTGAAGGGGAGGGGAGAGGCAGGGATGGGAGCAGAGGAAAATATAGAGCTCAATAAAAATCAATAAAAAAGAATACAAAAGAAAGAGTGTCATTAAGAGTATCTCCACAGGCCAGAAAACAAGAGAGAAGCCATAGGATGTGGGGATTTGGGGTGAAGTCTTGCTGGGGACAGCAAAACACAAGCAGCATGAAAATAGGAGATACCAAGAGTGGGAAGGTACAAATGGGGATGGGAAACTGGGGTAGAGGAAAGTTAAGGTTGTGGGAAAGTAAAACAAAACTATAGGAGCATGAAAGAGCTACATAGAAACCTGGTGCTTTTAGGCAACTAGATAAGAAGGCAGTATACAAAGAGAGAGGAAGGAGAGAAGAAGTGGGTGATGGGGTGAATGATAGATAGATGATAGATAGATAGATAGATAGATAGATAGATAGATAGATAGATAGATAGATAGATAGA